>CACSLK010034108.1:11899732-11916924 GCA_902706635.1 Striga hermonthica | reverse complement strand
TCTATAAATTTAATTAGGGCTTAAGGACAAAATAGTAATTTTATAAATGAACGATTTTATGCTCATATTAGGTGTTATTTTCACTTTTCAATTTATTTTTTGTTTTTTTTTAACCAATTGTATGTGGCCACGTGGCAGTGAGAGTGACACATCATACTGAAATGATCAAAATTGATCTGATTAGGCGCCACGTCATGCAACGTCACATTTTTATCAAGGATGCGGATAAAAAAGGACCAAAAATGATGAAATGGACAAATTATTGGACCCAGATTGAAAGTGGCCAATGACGGGGTGCATTTTTGGAAAATGGCCAAGTTAGAGGACCAATTTTGAAATTATGCCTCCAATTTCCCTTATGTATGAAAAGGACCATTGTGTAACCTTTTTTCAAACATACAGGACGAAAATAAAAAACGCAATCCGAAGAGGACGAAAAGGTTAAAGTAGTGAAACATACATGACTAAAATTATAATTTATGAGCATTGGTATTATATAACTTTGTTTTAGATTTTTTTTTTTCACCCATTAACTATCTGTTACACAAATTTAAATGAAATTACAGTTTTTGGTTATTATATATATTCCTATTTCTTGAAAATTTGTTATTATATTATTATACGTGAACATATAATATTATCTCCTGATCTTTCGTATTTTTAGGTTTCAGATTAAGTGAAAATATATGATTTGTTATAACTCACATACGATAAATTGTTAGATTCCAATCCAAGAAAAGGTTTTTGGAAGGTTCATGCAGTTTGTATCAGAGAGATGTCGTTTTTAGAGAGTTTTCACTTGGGTTGATTTCATCTCAAATTGTTCCATTACTTCCATTTCAAGTTTCTTGGAACTATGATCATGTTAGTAAACATCATCTAAACATAAAGTTATATTTTCTATTTAAAAGTTACGTCTCTTTTTTTACTAAACAGGTGTGAAGAAATTCCCGTGAGGTTGCTTTTGATGTTCTGCGTGATCAATTTCTGTCTGGAAAACAATCTAGGACAGGTTCAGATTTATTATGACATGGTCGCGAGGCGCCCAACATACCTTATAAACTTCATAAACCATCTTAGTATCTTTAGATGAATGCAAAAAAAAACATCTTTTCTTTTTGTTTGGTGGGAGGAATTATTTATCGAAAGTTACCTACTACACGTCTATATGCATAATATATTTAATATGAACGAGATTAGTAATTTATTTGCATTACTACGAGTTCAATCCACCTCATATAGTACACAGATGTAGAACTTTTGAATCTTGAAGTTGAAGCTGCTAAATCATTTACTTGATAGCGTGATTTTTACATCTAGATGTAGAAGATCTTTTGAATTCTAATGTTGTCTAAGCTGCTAAATCATTTATTTGATCTTATATTCTAGGCAACTTTAGATGGTTCTCTCCTACTCACTACAAAATAATTGTTATATTCCAACGAAAAATCCTATGATAATATATTCCAATGGAAATTCAAACAGATATTTCAATGGTATAGCTTCTGTTGGTATGGTTCAACGGAAATTCCAATGAAAATATTCCGTTGGAATGTGTTTTTCATTGGAATTTTAGATAGAATTTGATGATTCCAACGACTATATTTCCAACGGCTTTTTACCGTAGGAATTTCCGTTGGAATATACAAATTCCGTTGGAATTTTATTTCCACCCTCGTTGGAAAATCTACCGTTGGAATCGTCAAAATCCAACGAAAATTCCAATAGAAAATCAATTCCAACAGAATATTTTTGTTGGAATTTCCGTTGGAATCCATTGAAAAATTCCAACGGAAATAATAGTATTGAAATATCTATTGGAATTGTTGTTGGAATAATTCTTTTGGAAAAGATTTCTGTTGGAATTTCATCATTTTCTTGTAGTGTACTCAACTCTTTGCTCACAGTTTATTGAATCATGTAGTTTGGTTTTCATTTGAACCATTAATTGGTGATATTTGGTTGCACTTTATTATTATTGTTTTCATTTTACGTTTTTATACAATTCGTTTTACCCTTTGATCACAATATTATTTATATCGATGTATTTTAGAACATAGGTGAATTTCTTACTAAGATAATACTTATTCATTATAATTATTAATTAATTTTCTTAGAGAATATTGATATCAAATTTTCTTACTTTACGCATTTGGGTTGTTAGGTGAATCATTATGTGATTTGAGATGCGCTTGGATATGGAATTTATTTGGTTTTGGTTGGTTTTTTTGTTAGTCATATTTAATTTTGAAAAAAGTGGTATTATTAGTTGATTTTAAGTTTTTAATAAAGTAATATTTAAAATAGAAATAGTTAAATTTGATTTTTTGATATAAAAGTAGGAAATAGATTGTGTAAAGTGATGGTTAGTTAAAATTATGTGAGTGGATGAGTAGTGAATTAAAAATAATGCAATGTGTAAGAATGATTGATTAATACTACCTCCTATTTTTAATATATGTCGTTTTGAAAAGTTACACATTAATTAAGAATATTTTTTTTGTCAATAATACCCTTATTTAAGAAGATAGAGATGAATGTTTTGAAAAAAGATGAAGAGTGAATATGAAAAAATGTAATGTATTTATTAGCTAAATTGGGGTAATAATGGAAAAATATGTACAAAAGATAAAAAAACGACATTTACTTGGTTAATAGTTGATAAAACCAAAATGACATTTAAAAAAAAAATAGGAGGAAGTATTACTTAATTATATGTAGGGGTGAGCAAAACCGAGCCGAAACTGAAAAACCGCACCGAACCGAGCTATTCGGTGCGGTTTTTGGTAAGTTCGGTTATCGCCCGGTTTGGGTTTTGAAAAACCGCACCGAACCGAGCTATTCGGTGCGGTTTTTGGTAAGTTCGGTTATCGCGCGGTTTGGGTTTTGAAAAACCGCAAGTATTTCGGTGCGGTTCAATTTTTTGTCCGAATGGTGCGGTTTTAACCGAACAGCACCGAATGTCATAAAATGTCACTTTTTTTTTAATAAAATATCACCTTAATTTTTATAATTTTACTTACATAACATTAATTGGTGGTTATATTTTTTAATTTCGGTTAACCAAAAAATGGAACCGCACCGAACCGAAATTTTCAGTTCGGTGCGGTTCGATTTTTCCTTCTATAGCGATGCGGTTCGGTGAAAAAAAAATTAAAAATTCAGTTTTCGGTTTTTTTCGGTGCAGTGCGGTTTTTGACCGAACCGCACCGATACTCACACCTAGTATTTATATGGATAATGTTATGTCTAATAGAATTGGGTGAGACTGGAATTAAATCATTGTTTTGATTGATTTATTTTTTTTATTGTATTTATACCCAATCACACCTTGGGAACATTGCAGACTTGTTTTGAATCTAGAAAACACTTTCTATTGTCTTAATTAACAACAGTAGTTTTGGCAATATCTAAATCTGGATTTAGATATCAGCTCATCAACATATTTTAAATTTTAATTATTGTTTTTTATATTTTCACTTTTACGTAAATATTCAGATTTTCCTTTTTATCCATTACATAATCAATTATAAATTAATTTCACACTTAATTACAACACAAAATGGGCTGTGTCCAAAATATAGAGAATGCACCAATTTTTTTTTTTTTTTTCAAAACGACAGAAATTTCTCATTAATAAATAAAGGGTCATACAATGTTCATATACACATAAACATCCATAAACAAAAGGACCGGCAATGGGAGTACCACTTAGGAGTGGCCTAGAAACAAACTAACACAAGCAAAATCTGAAAAACACAGGAGGAAGGCAGTTAAACAACAACTGAGGCCCTTACTCCTGGAGAAAACGAAGAAAAAACAAGTAAAAGGACTTAAGCAGACTAGAAGAAAAATGAATAAAACTAAGGCCTGCACCCATATGAGTCTTTGTAAGACATCCAATCTTGGACAGCAGCATGAACAATAGAGTGGGCAGGACTTTTAACCCTTTCAAACACCCAAAGATTTCTGCATTTCCATAACCACCAGAGGATATATGTTGATAATTGTAGCCTTGCCTCTGATGTTTCATCTTTTTTCAACTGACATACTTGCCACCACCAATCTTAAATTTTTCATTTAGCTGTGGCCCATCCCAGTTAACAGGAGCAATTTTCCATACCTGCTTAGCTTGATTGCAATGAAATAGAATGTGCTCAATTGACTCTTCTGCTTCTCCACAAGTGGCACAGGTTATGTCAATTTCTATTCCTCTGTTTCTTAAATTAAGGTTAACAGGCAAGGCATCAGAGAAGCATTTCCAAATGAAGTGTTTTACCTTGCCCATTACCTTGAGTTTCCATGTTCTGGTTCTGGCTTTGAGTTCATATTCACTGGACTTGCTCCCTTGTGGTTGATCTAATTGAAAGAATTTTTTAGTAATGAGATGAGCATAGGAGGATTTAACTGAAAATGTACCTTTCTGGTTTAGATTCCATATCCATCTATCAGGTTGGCTGGGATTGATGGTAGTAATGTTGAGAATTGAATCACATAGCTCTGGAGAAAAAGTGTTTCTCACTTTGTGCTCATCCCAGTGATAGCCATCTGGAGTCATCAAATCTCTAACCCATTTTATGCTTCTGTCAATGCCTTCCTGGAGTTGCACATGTTTTCCAATATTATTTGGTATCCAGTGCATGTCCCATATGTTTGTACTCTGGCCATTTCTGATTTCAATTTGCATCCACTTGTCACATTCCTTGACAACTTTTAGCCAGCTATTCCATAGCCAAGATGCGCTTTGGTGTCTCTGAGCATAGAAAATGGAGCAGTTTGGAAAATATTTTGCTTTAAGAACTTTACATACCAGTGAGTTAGGCTGATTCACAAGTCTCCATATTTGCTTGGCTATTAGAGCAATATTGAAAAGCTGGATGTCTTGGAAACCAAGGCCTCCATGTTTCTTATTGAGAGTCAGCTTGTCCCATGAGACCCAGTGGATTCCCTTTTGAAGCTCTGTATCTTTGCTCCACCAAAAATTACTGCATATGCTGGCAATTTCTTTGCACAATCCTGCTGGAAGAACAAAACAAGACATGGCAAAAATTGGTAAAGCATTTAGAACAGCCTTAATGAGCACTTCTTTACCTGCTGTAGATAAATATTTGTTCTTCCAGCTTAAGATTCTTTTCTTGACCACTGTTAAAATATAATCAAAGGAGTCCCTTTTTGATTTGCCAATGCCTAATGGTAGCCCCAGGTATCTAGTGGAAGTATGCCTTTGAATTCCCTCCAGTATATGACAACATCTTTCCTGCACTTCCATGGGAGTATTTTTGCTGAAAAAAAATAGATGATTTAGTCCAGTTTACATGCTGCCCTGTGAAGCATTTGTAGGCTTGCAGAATTGATAAGATTTTATTAGCTTGATATTCATCTGCTTTGCAGAACAAAAGTGTGTCATCTGCAAATAGTAAGTGAGTGAGTAAAGGGCCTTCTCTGGAAATTTTAATGCCTTTATAGCTTCCTTTGTCAGCTTCATCAGCAATCTTTGCAGATAAGAGCTCAGATATAATGATGAACAGATAGGGGGATAGTGGATCCCCCTGTCTAATTCCTCTTGAAGCAGTAATATAGCCACATGCTCTGCCATTTAGATTAAATGAAAATGTAGGAAACTGAATACATGCCATTATCCATTTAACGAACAAAGGAGAGAATCCCATTTTAATCATTGTGAGCTGAATTGATTTCCATTCTAGACTGTCAAAAGCTTTGACCATGTCTAGCTTGAGAGCCATAAAGTAATTTTTTCCTGATCTATGCCTGTTTAGAAAATGAAAAACTTCATGCCCCATGATCACATTGTCTAGCAGTTGCCTACCAGGTAGGAAAGCTGCTTGATTTTCAGAGATACAATTGCTTAAACATTGCCTCAGCCTTAGTGCTAAAATTTTGGAAACAACTTTATAAATCACTGCACATAGGCTTATAGGCTTGTACTGATTAATAGATGTTGGATTGATGCATTTAGGAATTAATGTAATTAGAGTATGTTTCCAATACCTCAGTAGTTGGTCTGTTGCAAAAAAGCTCTTAACAGCGTAGCAGATGTCCTCCCCAATGATGGGCCAAAAATGCTGGAAGAAGAGCCCCGTCATACCATCTTCTCCGGGTGCTTTATCTGGGTGAATAGAGAAGACTGCTCTCTTGATGTCTTCATCTTCCACTGGGGCTGTGAGAATAACATTCATTTCTTCTGAAATAGTATTTGAAATTAGAGGCAGGAACTCGTGCCCTTGAGTAGAACCATTTGAAGTTAACAAACGTTTAAAGTGGTCTGTCACAATTTGTTCAATTTCTTGAGGGTCTTCAACTGTTGTGCCTCTTTCTGATATCAACTTGACAATTGAATTCATCTTTCTCCTGTGAGCTACGTAGGCATGAAAGAAGCGAGTGTTTTTGTCTCCTTCCTTGAACCAGAGTGTCCTCGCTTTCTGTTGCCAATAAATTTCCTCAGAGAGGTTGGTTTCATCAAGTTCTTTTTGCAATTTATCCCATGTTTCCCAATTCCTGTCTCCTCCAGCCTTTCTTAGGTCCTCCAGCTGCAATGTGAGTTTGTTGATTTTGTTAGATTGATCTGCTTTGAAGTATCTGCTCCATTTGAGGAGGGCTTATCGAGTTCTTTTGATTTTTTCTTTGATAATGTACAATGGAGTGCCTGTTTGATGTTCTTCCCATGCTGCCATGACCACTTCTCTAATTCCTTCCTTCATTAGCCACCGTTTGTCAAATTGGAATCTTCGCTTGGGCCGAGTGACTGCTTCTTTAGTTTGAATAATAAGCATGCTGTGATCCGAGGCACTTCGAAACCAATTAATAACTTGTGTAGATGGGAAGATGCTGAGCCAATCAATAGATACAAACATTCTATCTAAAATCTCCTCTACAAAACCTTCACCTTCTCGGTTATTAGCCCAGGTGAATTGCAGGCCCCTGTGTGGGACTTCTTGAACTCCCATGTTTGCAAGGAAATTATTAAAACCCCAGCAGCTATTCCTCGATCTTGTTTTGCCTCCCTTTTTATCTTCAGGTTTGCAGATGTCATTCCAATCGCCGGTAATGTACCACACTGTCCCCCATTTGCTTTTTTCATGCAGAAGGATATCCCATTGGGCTTCTCTTTCTATTTTCTAGGGACTCATATAAACAAAAATGGCCCAGCATGACAAATTTATTTGCTTGTCTTTATAGTTCACTGCTATGAAGAATGGTTGGCTTTGAATATGTATGATTTCTGCGTCTGTGTCCCATAGAAGAAGCATTCCTCCTCTGGTCCCTGTGGGAGGGACAATAAAGTGTCTATTCTCATAACCCAGTCTGTAGCACACTCTTTGTGTGAAAATTCTTGATTTTTTTATTTCTGAAATAAAAATAAAAGAGGGGTGGTGGATCCTTATGGATTCCTTGATCTGGGGAACTGTAGAGGGCCCACCCAGACCTCTACAGTTCCACACCAAAGCATTCATGGTGCTGTTGAGGGCTCTTGAAGGCTGGCCCTCACCTCCTCTTCAGTAATCTGTTTTTGCTTTTTGTTTTGTTGTTCAGCGGACTGGTTTTCAGAAGATAGATTCTCCTGTGTTACTTTGGTATCTCTCTGTCTTTTGATAGATGTGTGCTGAGTCTGAGCCTTTTCTGGATTCTTTGATGTTTTGCCCTCCTTTGTCTCTGTTCTTTTCCAAGTTTTCAGTTTTGGTTGTGGCTGGTTAGTGATGGTTATCTGCCCCATGTCTTTCTCTTGGTGATTAGTTGTGGAGTGTATTATTGCTTGCTCGAAATCCATCTCCATCTTATTAGGAAGTCCAGCAAAACCTTGTTTTTGCGGTTGGGGGTGAAGAATTTGTGTATGGAGAACTATATCTTTGCCCTGAATTGTTGAAGGAGATGTATCAGCCACATGTGAGGAGCTGGACTCTTTTTCTCTCTTATGACCTTCTGGGAGTTTGGAACTTCCCACCTGTTCAGAGGAGTGCTTTACCACTAAGCCTTGTTCAGTTTCCATCTCATTAGTATTAACATGTAGGGCTTCCTGTTCTTTGCCAAGGTTAGAAGGGGAATTGGATGTATTGTTGCTCCAGTTTTGACTTTGTAGACCCTCAGATGCCCTTAGCCAGTCTCCGAATTGTCCCTCCCTTAAAGTCTTCATCCTTATGTCTTGCATCCTTTGATCGCAATTTCTTTCAATATGCCCAATTTTCCCGCAGTAGAAACAAAGATTCACTAATCTCTCGTATTTGAAGGCAACTTTTATCAGCTGGGATCCTAGTCTGATTGAAGCACACCTTGGCAAGGGTTCTTTTATGTCAACTGTGGCTAAGAGCTTAATAAGTCTCCAAAATCCGTAACCCTAAAATTCACTTGTAGGGTTTTAGCAGTGGCCTTCAGTAGCTAAATTGGAGGAAGATAAGAATGGAACCGAACACATTGATGGGGACCTTGTTATCTCAATCGAAAAGCTTCAAGAAATTCAGGATGAGCTTGAAAAGGTGATTTTTTTAAAAAAAAAAAAAATTCTGGTTAATTTTGTACCAGAGAAGCTAAGGAAAAATCAATCATGCTTTGATATTTCATTTGAATTTCGAAGAATGGCGCAAGTTCTGCTTCGAATTATGTTTTTTGATTTTTCTGTGTTCATATTTTGGTACACAGGTGAATAGAGCTGGTTTGTTTGAATATTGTGTGATTGTTGTTCCAAAAAAAATAAGAAAAAGAAATATAAGTTAGTTTACTATATTATATGATTGGGATTGAGTAGAGTTGGTAACCATTGTATAATTTAGAAACTGTGGGTGATTTCTGAAGATGAGAGAATAAAACATGCTTGTCCTTTTACTGTTTTGTACTTTCCTCTAATTTGACATGACAAGTATTTCAAACATTTGGGGTATTAAGGTTAATTTCATCGTATTTAAGCATGCCACTTTTGAGAAATTGAGAGTCAGAGTTAATGGGACATAGGAGTGATGATAGACAACTCAATGCTTTTTATTTTGTAGTTCAACACTTCTAATGGTATGTAAATGTTATGGTAATTAGGTTTCTTGTGTATGCTAGCTTCTAACATTTCTTATTAGCATAGGAAAACTCTGTGTTTATCCTTCAGAAATGGTCATGGATATATCTTGTTCTTGATTTTTCTCTGCGATAAATGACATGTTGTTCAAGGAATGAGGAGAAGTAGTTGACTTTGTGAGCATGTTTAATGTACCTTAGAATTATTCCATTTTAAACCTTCCATCATCTAACTATGTAATGAGATAATTAACACCAACATCTTTTGCTGGTGTGATAAGTTGATTATGTTTCCTCTGATTTCAGATTAATGAAGAGGTTAGTGAAAAGGTCTTGGAAGTCGAACAGAAGTACAATGAGGTTCGCAAGCCTGTATATGATAAGCGAAATAATGTCATCAAATCCATTCCAGATTTTTGACTGACTGCTGTAAGTGATATTAATGTCCAGTTCCTGTTCGAATAATACATGCTATGGACAATATTTCTGCTTCTGCTACAAAAAAAAAAAAATATTTTCTTGTGATCGACATGTTCTTTGTTATTGCAGTTCATGAGTCATCTTGCCCTCAGTGAGCTTTTGACTGTGAAGACCAGAAGGTTTTTCCTTTTTCTGTTACAATATAAAAATGTATGAATAATTAGTATTGTATATTTATTTTCTTTACTATGATACTATCTTAACTGTAATCTTACTTTTCTTGTTTTAGACCTTCAAGTATTTAAGTAACCCTGAAGTTGAGGATTGCAAAGATGTTAAATATGGATACTCAATTACATTTGTGAATTTTAAATATCTTCTTTGCCTTTTTTTTTTTATTATTTTGTAATGTAGAAAATGCTGATATCTGTAGTCCCGTTAAATTTTGAAGTTGTTGAGGTGATCTTTTGTTTCTCGTTCAGCACTTCAAGCCTAATCCTACTTTGAGGATACTAAGCTCACAAAGACCTTTGCCCCAAATGGGAGCAGACAAAGGGAAAAAGCAGAAAGGATACTAAGCGAAATAATGTCATCAAATCCATTCCAGATTTTTGTTAATATGCCTCTTTGTTGACATGTTATTTGGCTGGTGTTTGCTGTTTGTTTGAATTGGATGTTTTAGTTTGTAGTCTGATGGTTTGACTTTGATTGTTTGATGGCCGATTCTGGACTAAGTGGATGATGGTATGATGTTGTGGATGATGGTTTGTGGACAAGTAGTATGATAGTTTGATTGTTGGATGGATAATTATAATTTTATGGATGATGGTTTGTGGACAAAGTAGTTTAATGGATGATGTTTTGGATTTTTTTATTTGATTCCTAATGATACCTGTTTTCTTAATATTAATACTGCATTTTTTGTGTAAAAGTACTCATTTTCCAATAGTTAGTACTCAGTTAAGGATGTTGTGTTTCTTTAAACTGCTACATGTTTCTATTCGTAGTAGTACCTATTTTCTCCAAATTAGTACAAGTTTTGTATTGTTATAGTACCGGATATTGGCTCGTCGGTACTACTTGTAATTAACACATAAAAACACCAAATTTTGGTCTCAAATGATGTTTATATGACCCATAATCACTCGCATACTAGTTTCTATGAGATTTAAAATGTTTTTAATTGAGTTGAATCACAAAAGATGTTTTTTAATCGAGTCCAATCTCCAAAGTCGAGCCATAGTCACCGGGACAAATTTCGCAAGCCGCGAAGTCCGTGAGCTCTCTCCTCCGCGCACGCGAGTCAACTCCAACGCGCCCGTACCTCTTGCACCAAAAACACTACCAACACTTCATCTCATTAAAATAATACCAATTTTGGAAATAATAATAATGTTTCTTCTTCTACGAAATATCTGTTTGTGATCAATTAGTACCAACTTTTGGTCAACGAAAATAGATTATTCAATTGTGGTCAACATTTGCAATAATTGGTACCAGACATAGAGCAATATAGTACCACTTTTATATTAATATAGTACCGGATATTAGGTCTTTAGTACCAATTGTAACGAACATATAAAAACACCGAATTTCGGTCTGAAATGATTTTACATGACAAATAATCACTCTCACACTAGATTGTATGAGATTTATAACGTGTACATAAGTTTAATCGAAAATTGGTCACGAACTCAACACACTGTTGAAAAAACACTAACAACACTTCATCTCATTAAAATGGTACCTGGTTTGAGAATAATAGTACTGATTCTTCTTCTACGAAGTACCTGCTTTCGATCAATTAGTACCAACATTTGGTCAACGAAAATTGATTATTCATTTGTGGCCAACATTTGCAATAATTGGTAACATACCTAGAGTAAGATAGTACCACTTTTATATTCGTGTAGTACCGGATATTGGGTCTTCGGTACCACTTGTAACGAACACATAAAAACATCAAATTTTGGTCCCAAATGATGTTTTTATGATCGATAAACACTTTCACATTAGTTTGTATGAAATTTAAAATGTTTTAAATTGAGTTTAATCACAAAATGGTCATGAACTCGACACACTAATGAGAAAACACTACTTAATACCCTTCATTTCATTGAATGACAACTTCATCTCATAGAATCATCATACTTGACTACTCCAAATTCTACCTATATGTTTTAACTTCCACTATTTTTTATCAAAATCAGGCGTGAACGATCCACGTGTCATGGAAGAGATGAAAGATTAGAGAAATCACAAATTTTAAAATAGTACTTGTTTTAGCAAATACAGTACCACATCTGCTTCTATGTGGGTACATGTTTTTTTATCAATTAGTACCAACTTATGGTAAACGAAAATGAATTATTCAATACCGGATATTGGGTAACAAAATATAGTACCACTTTATATTCATGTAGTACTGAATATTGGGTCTTCAGTACCACTTGTCATGAATACATAAAAATACAAAATTTGGTCTCAAATGATGTTTATATGACCAATAATCGCTCTCACATTAGTTTGTATGAAATTTAAAATATTTTAAATTGAGTTTAGTCGCAAATTGGTCATGAACTCGACACACTCATGTGAAAACACTACTAGTACGCTTCATTTCATTAAAGGACACACTTCAACTCATAGAATCATCATACATGACTACTCCAAATTCTACCTATAAGTTTTAACTTCCACTATTTTTCATCAAAATCATATGTGAGCGATCCACGTGTCATGGTAGACATGAAGGATTAGAAGTCACAATTATTAAATTAGTACATGTTTTAGCAAATGTAGTACCGCATATTCTTCTACATGGTACCAATTATTGATCAATTAGTACCAATTTCTGGTCAACATAAATGGATTTTTTCAATTTTAGTCAACATTTACAAAAGGTAGTACCAGACATATAGTAATATAGAACCAGTTTCCTATTATTATAGCACCTGAAATTAGGTCTTCAGTACCACTTGTAATGAACAAATAAAAACACCGAATTTCCATCTCAAATAATGTTTATACAACCCATAATCACGCTCACATTAGTTTAAATGCAATTTAAAATGTTTTTAATTGAGTTTAATCGTAAAATGGTCATGAACTCGACACACTAATGAGAAAAATATTACTAATACACTTTATTTTATTGAATGACACACTTCATCTCATAAAATAATCATACATTTCTACTCCAAATTCTACCTATATGTTTTAACTTCCACTATTTTTTATCCAAATCACGCGTGAACGATCCACGTGTCATTGTAGACATGAAGGATTAAAGGAATTACGATTCTTAAAATAGTACCTATTTTTGCCAAAATTGTACCGCATCTTCTTCTACGTGATATCTCTTTTTAATCGATTAGTACCTACTTTTCTAAACGAAAAATGATTATTTCAATTTTGGTCAATATTTACAAAAAATAGTTCCAGACATAGAGTAAGGTAGTACCAGTTTTATATTGTTGTAGTACCTGATATTGGGTCTTTAGTATCACTTGCAATGAACACATAAAAACGCTGAATTTCGGTCTCAAATGATGTTTATATGACCCATGAACACTCTCACTTTAGTTTATATGAGATTTAAAATGTTTTTAGTTGAGTTTAATCATTTAGTGGTCATGAACTCGACTCACTAATGAGAAAACATTACTAACACTTCATTTCATTGAATGACACACTTCATCTCATAGAATCATCATACATGACTACTCCAAATTCTACCTATATGTTTTAACTTCCACTATTTTCATCCAAATCATGCGTGAATGATCCACCTGTCATAGTAGACATGAAGGTTTAGAGGAATCACAATTCTTAAAATAGTACCTGTTTTAGCCAATATAGCACCGCATCTTCTTGTACGTGATACCTCTTTTTGATCGATTAGTACCTATTTTGTTTTAACAAAAATTGATTATTTCGATTTTGGTTAACATTTACAAAAAGTAGTACCAGAAGTAAGATAGTACCATTTTTATATTGTTGTAGTACATGATATTGGGTCTTTAGTACCACTTGTAATGAACACATAAAAACACCAAATAACGGTCTCAAATAATGTTTATATGACCCATAATCACTCTCACAGTAGCTTATATGAGATTTAAAATGTTTTTAATTGAGTTTAATCGTAAAATGGTCATGAACTCGACACACTAATGAGAAAACACTATTAATACACTTCATTTCATTGAGTTAGACAGTACCCATTAAATGGTAGTTTAGGACCCAGTATCATGTATTCAGTACCAACTCCAACGAACAAAAATAAACATTGAATTTCGGTCTTAAATGATGTTTATATTACTAAAAATTCCTTATACATTAGTTTTATGAGTATTTGAACGTATTTAATTAAGTTTACTCGACAAGTGGTCATGAACTCAATAGAATTAATTTTGAAAGAAATATTTTGATTTTATTTTTAGATAATTTTCATCTATATATATATATATTTATATATATAAAGGTTTTGATTATTTTTTTTAATAGTAACTATTTCCCTAAAAAAATCTATTTACTATTTTGGGAAATTAATTTAATAATTTATGATATACTTCAAATTATCACTTATGGAAATTGCAGCTCATTATTTAATAAATAATTAAACAATATAAAAAATTATTTTTAAGATACCATAATTAATCATATAATTTAACCATTTATGGTATATTTCAAATAATCACTTATTGTGAATTCATTTTTAAGACCTTAATTACTCAAGTTATGTGAATTGGGCTGATTTACCCAAATATGGGAATTTCGGCTGCAATATAAATTATGTGATTTAGTAAAAAAAAATCCGACCGACTTGTATAATTTATTGTTTAATAAGTATTTTATATTTTCCGTGTAATACTTTTGTGAATATGTTTTTAATATATCTTAATTACGTAAATTGTGTAAATTCGACTGATTTATTCAATATGTAAATAATTACTACAATTATGGAAATATAGACAACAGTAATTAATTATGCAACTTGCAAAAATCTGTTCTAAAAAATTGTGCTAATAACAATTTTTATTTATATTTTATTTAATAAATATTATTCATGTTTTGTATATTTAATTGCTCAAACCATGAATATTAAGGAAGTAATTAGACAATAAAATTTCTATTTCTAAGATACCCTATTTACGCAGATCGTGTAAGTTCGGTTGATTTATTCAATTGTAATTTTTTATAAAATTATTCTAAAAAAAAATTGTGTTAATGACCGTTTCTATTTAATTATTTTTTAATAACTATTTTTGGGTCTTTTTTATTTTTATCTATAATAAATGCGAGTCTTGATTTTGTTTTGTACGCTGAGCAATTAATTTGATGGTTAAAATTAATATTATTTTTTTGTATTTTACCGATAATGTATGAAATTAAATTATTTGGTACTATGTATTGATCCAATATACCCGTTTGTGGTAATAAATGGTATCTCAATATTTTTTCATATTGCTAAGCATTTTACTCGATATTAATGAAAGGAAATTCTGGATAATACTATGGTCGATTCTTCTTTGTAAATATGCGAATATGCGTAGAACATATCAAATTATTTGATGTGTGTGTGTGTGTAAGTTTATTTTTACTTAAATCACATTGTAGTCAAATTAAATTTTTGAATAAAAATTTTAAAATGACATCTATTTTTGAAATAAATATAATGTAACTTATTATCAGTTAGTTGCACCGTATGGGTCGTGTACTGATTGTAAATAGACATGTTTTATATAATTCTGCACAATTTAAATTTCATATAACATTTTGAACAAGTTAATATAAGTAAAGTGTATTACATATTAATTCCATATTTCTAATTTGTAAATATTATTTAATAAGCATTTGTAATTTATAAATAGTAATGAATATTTCTTACCCGTGCATCGCAGGGGATTCGTACTAGTTTTATGTAAACAAATTTGTCTTTTAATTTCAATATAAATAAAAACCATCCATGCATATATCCACAATCACAACATTCCATATTTATTGCAATTAAAATTACTTTGGAGAAACATTCCATATATGAATCTGATAAACATGGTGTATCACACATTAAATTAGTTGATATCCTAACATAGTATATATTTGTTTTCTTTTAAAAAAAATAAACTATGTGCTTAATTTTTAACAAATAAATATTTAAAATTTTAATCCTACTTAACGTACTGGGTTCCACAATAAATAATATAATCTCGTCTTAACGCCCTTTATATTGAAATTATATTCCTTTTGGTGTTTTAAAATATTTATAACGTAATTCGTCGTATTTTGGCTCTTATACTACGCAACGTAATAGAAATTTGTGTCGCGTAAGCTATTAGAGTATAAAATTTTGTTTGTTAGAAATATCTAATATTTGCATATAATAAAATTGAGTTGATAATTTAAAAAATTATTTTAATAATATTATATGACATTAAATTTTAGAATAAGATAATAGTTGAGTATTTTGATTAATGAAATGAGGGGGATTTTATTTTGGCATGAAATTTCCAAATTTAAATAATATGACTTTCATTTGGTATGGATAGAAGTGTATTTATTTTTAAAAATAAAATAAGTGGTATGTATTTTATTTGGTATGAGTGTGAAAGTCAAATTTTAGGCTGATTTGTTATAAAATCAAGGTGATATAATTTTCAATTTTTAGCATATTCCTATAATTACTTGTCATAAGATATTAATTATAATTTTATAAATAGCCCCGATATATAATTTTCGAATGTCTTGAGCCTAAGTGGCAGACTCATATGCTTCAGAAGTTTATTTGACATGATTTTGTATTGACACATATACATGTTCGATTTTAGGCTTGAAAATTACCATAAACTATTTTATGTTTTTTTTTTTCTCAAATTACCATATACTACGCTTACTCTTTCTTATTTAATTCATATAATAATTATTATAATAAATATGTATTATTTTTATTTTTAAATCTTTATAATTTTTTTATTTGTATTTTATTTTTTTATGTAAAAAAATAATAAAATTTTAAGGATCTTCGATTTGACATCCATATTGCATATATAAAATAAAAATTAATTACATCTATTTATTAAAAAAATAATTTCAACAATGTGAATACAACATAAATTATGTTATAACAAAAATAATAAAAATCTAATTCTGTAATACACCATAAGATAATCATTTAAATGTGTTTTATCATAGATTTAAAATAAAATAAAAAAATTAAGTGAAAAGATGCATTCCTTATTTTGAATTAATTATTACTTTGTTAGTTAATCATATTTTTATATATTTGTTATACATAATTTTACAATATAAAAATAAATTATTTTAGTTTTTTTATTGTACAAATATTAATATAATTGCGTACCCGTGTAGTACACATGTATCGTACTAGTTGATATATATTTCACTTGAAAATTAGATAAATCTTTGAATATATAATTTTTAAGAAAATTTAAATTTTATAATTTAAATTTAAAAAATTAGTTGATAAATTTGAACGATATAAAATATAAATTTATAGATTTAGTATAATATAAATTTATATGAAATAAAGATGGTTAATTCCTCAAAACTCCCTAATTCAAATATCATCTTCCTTATAAGTCCCCCCACAAAAATTTGGTTCCTCTGCGCTCCCTATTATAAATTTCTCTTTCCTCCTAACTACCTGTATATATATCAATATTATTATTAATCATTTAATTTCATTGTAAAAAAATATCTTCTCCCCCATCTATTCTCTCGCTCCAAAAAAAAAA
>CACSLK010034108.1:11884397-11899682 GCA_902706635.1 Striga hermonthica | reverse complement strand
CTCCTTCCCTCTCCTTCGCCTCCTTTCTCCTCTCAAGAGATCCAAACCGAGAGAAAGCTTATGTTGTTCTTAAATTTCTAATAATCGAGGCTGTAAATCACTATACCAGTCTTTTCCTAGTGCGAATTTCCTCTTGAATCAATTTCGGATTTTTAAAACTTCGATTTGAAGTATCCCTGAATTTGAGCGAGCCCACAATGCATCGAGAATTTGTTGTCCGCCAGGAAATCCTTAATAGCCAATGTGGAGAAATCTAGACGACCTGCAAACTTCGACATTTGTTGTCGGCCTGCAGACTTCGACATTTCACGGCCGCCCGCAAACCCTAGATGACGAGAGCTTTCACCGCCAGAGGAATTGTCAAAAGGCAGAGGCAGAACATGCCTATCCCTTACTGGATCCACCTGCGCATCGACAACACTATCCGCTACAACGCCAAGCGCCGCCACTGGCGCCGCACCAAGCTCGGCTTCTGAGCATGCTCGGTTTAATCCCCGGCCCTTCACCTCTTTCGTTATATTCCTATTCTGTTTTCTCAGTGTTCGAGTCCCGGTCAATAAGTGATAGGCCCATCCAATTACTACAAAGATTACGCATTAGGAAATAAAAGGTACAAGCAAAGGAGAAATATATTATGCTTGTGGATTACTCAAAATATAGAATCAAATATATAAGAGTGTCTTATAGGGTCAATCAGACCCTCACTTTATAGAGAACAAGCATATAGTAAATAATTAGACTATTGAAAGCAGGTCCTGCAGAGAAATTGTGTTCAAAAATTCATTTGGTGTGAAGACTTATGTACCTTTAATGGAATTGGATAGCTTTTGTTATTAGTATATTATTATTATTATTATTATTATTATTATTATTATTATTATTATTATTATTATTATTATTATTATTATTATAGAGACTTCAATTTTGGGTTTTACTGTTTTAGTAATGTTTGTGTTATAGATAACTGATTGAAATGGGAATTGTTTTCTTTTTGCTTAATTGTGGGTTGTTTGAGGTAAAAAAATAAAAATGTGGAGAAAACCTAGGTTTTAGCATCTTCTATGGAAAAAGACTAAACGTCCAAAGAAAAATCTGCGCAGCTGGAGCTCGTGGGGCCCGTCCACGACGTCGGTGGGCCAGCACTGTCCATGATGCAACCTAGTTCTCGCGACCTCCATGGATAGCGGTGCTGCCGTCCATGACTCCCGCCTATGCTTCATCCGCCGCAGTTCAGGCTGAAATGCAGCCACCGCCGGGTGGATTTGCTCCTCCGCCTCTGTTTGGACAGTGGCCGCCAATCTAGCAGTGGTTTGGATGACTCAATGGCAGGATCGAATCTCAGGGAGAATAGGGTCGAGCGGTTTGGTACTGGGTGCGCTTATTGATTGGTTTCCAGTTTAGAAATTTTTTTCAAATGGATTGATTCATGTTTCTTTCTTGATCTTGAGCTTGAATTCTTGGTGTACTGCAGTGTTGTGGTGCTGGTACAACTTTAGAGGTATTATTGTCTGATTGTTTTTCTGTATGTGTGGAAAGAAAAAAGCTAGTGACAATATTGTACCCTTTGTTGGACAAAGTGGATGATGGTGTGATGTTGTGAAATCCTCTTTGATGGTGTGATGTAGTGGATGATGGTTTGTGGTTTGTGGACAAGTAGTCAGATAGTATGATAATTGATAGTTTGATTGTTTGATGGATGATTTTAATTTTGTGGATGATGGTTTGTGGACAAAGTAGTTTAATGGATGATGTTTTGGATTTTTTTGATTTGATTCCTAATGGTACCTGTTTTTTTAATATTAGTACCAGATTTTTTGTTGTAAAAGTACTAATTTTTCAGTAGTTAGTACTCATTTAAGGAAGTTGTGTTTTTAAACTGCAATCAGTTTCTATTTGTAGTAGTACTTATTTTCTTCACATTAGTACCGGTGTTATGGTGTTTTAGTACCGGATATTGGGTCTTCAATATCACTTGTAACAAACATATAAAAAAACAAATTTCGGTCTATGACCTATGATCATTCTCACAATAGCTTTTATGAGATTTAAAATATTTTTAATTGAGTTTAATCGCAAATTGGTCATTAACTCGACACACTAAAGAGAAAATAATATTAATACATTTCATCTCATAGAATCATCATACATGACTACTCAAAATTTTACCTATATGTTTTAACTTTCACTATTTTTCATCCAAATCACACGTTATGAAAGATTAAAAAAGTCACGATTCCTAAAACAATACATGTTTTAGCTAAAAGAGTATCACATTTTCTTCTACATTGATTAGTACCTACTTTCGCGAAGGAAAATTGATTATTTCAATTTTGGTCAACGTTACAAAAGGCAGTACCAAACATAGAGTAAGATAATACCAGTTTTATATTGTTGTAGTACCTGATATTGGGTCTTCAATACCACTTACAATGAACACATAAAAACACTGAATTTCAGTCTCAAATAATGTTTATATGACCCATAATCACTCTCACATTAGTTTATATGAGATTTAAAATGTTTTAAGTTGAGTTTAATCGTAAATTTGTCATGAACTTGACACACTAATGAGAAAACACTACTAATACACTTCATCTCATAGAATCATCGTACATGGCTACTCTAAATTCTACCTATATGTTTTAACTTCCACTATTTTCCATCCTAATCATGCGTTAACGATCCACGTGACATGGTAGACATGAAGGATTAAAGAAAATCACGATTCTTAAAATAGTACCGTTTTACATTAAATAGTGTTGCATCTTCTTCTTCATGGTACCTGTTTTAATCGATTAGTACCTACTTTTGTGAAAAAAATGGATTATTTCAATTTCGATCAACATTTATAAAAAGTAGCATCAGTCATAGAGTAAGATAGTACCAATTTATGTTGTTGTAGTACCTGATATGTGGTCTACAGTACCACTTGCAACAAACATATAAAAACACTGAATTTCGGTCTCATATGATGTTTATATGACCTGTAATCACTCTTTATTAGTTTATATGAGATTTAAAATATTTATAATTGAGTTCAATCGTAAATTGGTCATGAAGTTGACACACTAATGGGAAAACATTACTAATGCACTTGAATTTGCTGAATAACACACTTCATCTCATAGAATCATCATACATGACTACTCCAAATTCTACCTATATGTTTCAACTTGCACTATTTTTCATTCAAATCACTCGTGAACGATCCACGTGTCATGGTAGACATGAAGGATTAGAGAAATCATAATTCTTAAAATAGTACCTGTTTTAGCCAGAATAATACCGCATCTTGTTCTACGTGGTACCTGTTTTTGATCAATTATTACCTACTTTTGAGAATGAAAATGGATTATTTCAACTTTGGTCAACATTTAAAAAAAATAGTACCAGATATAGAGTAATATAGTACCGGTTTTATATTGTTATAGTACCTGATATTGGATCTTTAGTACCACTTGCAATGAACACAAAAAAACACCGAATTTTAGTTTCAAATGATGTTTTATGACTCATAATCACTTTCACATTAGTTTATATGCTATTTAATATGTTTTTAATTGAGTTTAATCGTACAATGGTCATGAACTCGACACACTAATGAGAAAACTGAACTAATACACTTCATTTCATTGAATGACACACTTTATCTCATAGAATCATCATATATGACTACTCCAAATTCTACATATATGTTTTAACTTCCACTATTTTTCATCCAAATCACGCGTGTGAGATCCACGTGTCATGGTAGACTTGAAGATTAGAGAAATTACGATTTTTAAAATAGTACCTGTTTTAGCCAAAATACTACCACATTTTTTTTCTACGTGGTACATGTTTTTTATCGATTAGTACATATTTTTGTGAATGAAAATGGATTATTTCAATATTGGTCAACATTTAGAAAAAGTAGTACCAGACATAAAGTAAGATAGTACCAGTTGTATATTATCGTAATACCTGATATTGAGTCTTTAGTGTCACTTGCAATGAACACATACAAATACCAAATTTCGATCTCGAATGATGTTTATATGAACCATAATCACTCTCACATTAGTTTATATGAGATTTAAAATGTTTTAATTGAGTTTAATCATAAAATGGTCTTGAACTCGACACACTAATGAGAAGAACACTATTAATACACTTCATTTCATTGAATGACACACTTCATCTCTATATGACTACTCCAAATTCTACCTATATATTTTAACTTCCACTATTTTTCATCCAAATCACGCGTAAATGATCCCGTGTCATGGTAGACATGAAGGATTAGAGAAATCACGATTTCTAAAATAGTACCCCTTTTACCCAAAATAGTACCTCAATTTCTTCTTCATGGTACCTGTTTTTGATCGATTAGTACCTACTTTTGTGAAGGAAAATAGATAATTTCAATTTGGTCAACATTTACAAAAAGTAGTACCAGAAATAGAGTAAGATAGTACCAATTTTATATTGTTGCAGTAGCTGATATTAGGTCTTTAGTACCACTTATAATGAACACATAAAAACACCGTATTTCATCTCGAATGATGTTTATATGAACCATAATCACTCTCACATTAGTTTATATGAGATTTAAAATGTTTTAGTTGAGTTTAATCATAAAATGGTCTTGAACTCGACACACTAATGAGAAAAACACTACTAATACACTTCATTTCATTGAATGACACACTTCATCTCATAGATCATCATACATGACTACTCCAAATTCTACCTATATGTTTTAACTTCCATTATTTTTCATCCAAATCACGAGTGAATGATCCCGTGTCATGGTAGACATGAAGGATTAGAGAAATCACGATTTCTAAAATAGTACCTTCTTTACCCAAAATAGTACCTCAATTTCTTCTACATGGTACCTGTTTGATCGATTAGTACCTACTCTTGTGAAGGAAAATGGATTATTTCAATTTTGGTCAACACTTACAAAAAGTAGTACCAGAAATAGAGTAAGATAGTACTAATTTTATATTGTTGTAGTACCTGATATTGAGTTTTTAGTACCACTTGTAATGAACACATAAAAACACCGAATTTCGGTCTCAAATGATGTTTATATGATCCATTATCACTCTTACATTAGTGTCTATGAGATTTAAAATGTTTTTAATTGAGTTTAATTGCAAATGGTCGTGAACTCCTACTAATACATTTCATTATCGATAGGCTCTTCAGTACCGACTCCGACAAACATAAAAAAAAATTAATTTAGTAAAATGGTACATGTTTTTCCACAAAATGTACCACTTCTTCTTCTATGCACTACTAGTTACTGATCAATTAGTATCTACTTAGTAGAAAGAACGAAAAATGGATTACTTCAAATTTGGTCAACAGTTTCATAATTAGTACCAGACCTAGAGTAAGATAGTACCTGCTTATGGTGTTTTAGTACCAGATATTGGGTCTTTGGTACCAACTCCGATGAACATAAAAGAATACCAAATTTCGGTTTTAAATAATTTTTATATGACCCATTATCACTCTCACATTAGTTTCTATGAGATTTGAAATGTGTTTAATTAAGTTTAATTTCAAATTGGTCACGAACTCAAATGATCATACATGATTTAAAATACACACTTCATCTCATTGGATGATCATACATGACTACTCTAAATTCTAATTATATGTTTTAACTTCCACTATTATTTGTGAATAAAAATACCTACAATTGAATTTTTCGGGTATAAATTTTATATATTCTTAACTTTTTTAAAAATATAAATTTTATTCACAAAAAATATTTTTTAAAATTTTATTTAAAAAAATAAATTTATTTTTCTAAATAGTTCATGTTTTAATGTTATCACATATTTAGGTTAAAATTAAATTAAAATGTATTTTTTTATCTTTTAAAATAAATATTTAAAATTTTAACTTTTTAACTTTCAACAAATAAATATTTAAAATTTTAGTCCCTGGCACATGAAATTTCACAATAAATAATATAATCTTGCCCTACAGGCCATTTATATTGAAATTATATATACCTTTTAGTGTTTTAAAAATGTTTATACCGTAATTCATCGCGTTTTGCCTCTTATACAATGCAGCGTAAGTAAAAATCATATTGCGTAGGCTATTAGAGTATAAAATTTTGTTTGTTAGAAATATCATATATTTGCATATAATAAAATTGGATTGTTAATTTTAAAAAATATTTTCGTAATATTATATGAAACTATATATTAGAATAAAATAATGTTAAGTATTATGATTAATAAGATGAAGGCAATTTTATTTTGGCATGAAATGTCCAAATTTAAATGATATGATTTTCATTTGGTGTGGTTAGAATTGTATTTAATTTTGAAAATAAAATAAGTGGTATGAATTTTATTTGTTATAGGTATAAAAGTCAAACTTTAGGTTGATTTGATATAAAATCAAAATGATATAATTCTCAATTTTTAGCATATTCCTATAATAACTTGTCATAAGATAATTCATACACTATTTTAGGCATATTGTTACATATACATGTTCGGTTTTAGGCTTGAGAATTATCATAAACTATTTTAAGTTTTTTTTTTCAAGTTACCATATTCTTCTCTTACTCTTTCTTATTTAATTCATATAATAATTATTGAAATTAATATGTATTCTTTTTATTTTTAAATATTTATAATTTTTTTTATTTTTATTTTATTTTTGTATATTAAAATAATTATATTTTAATGATCTTCGATTTGACATCCATATTGCATATATAAAATAAAAATAATTACATCTATCAATATAAAAATAAAACTATATTTATTAAAAAATAATTTCAACAATATGAATACAACATAAATTATTTTATAACAAAAATAATAAAAATCTAATTCGGTAATACACCATAGATTAATCATTTTAATGCGTGTTATCATAGATTTTATATAAAATAAGAAAATTAAGTACAAAAATACGGACCCCATTTTGAATTAATTATTACTTTGTTAGTTATTCATAATTTTTATATATTCATTATACATATTTTTACAATATAAAATAAATAATTTTAGTTTTTCTATTATACAAATATTAATATATTTACGTACCCGTGTAGTATACATGTATCGTACTAGTTGATATATATTTCTCTTGAAATTATATAGATCTTTGAATAAATAATTTTTAATAAAATTTAAATTATATAATTTAATTTTAGAAAATTAGGTGATAAATTTGAACGACATAAAATATAGATTTATAGATTTAGTATAATATAAATTTATATGAAATAAAGATTAGTAAAATATAATTTTTTTTAATTTGGAAAATTTATACAAAAATAAATTTATACTAATTAATAAATAATTAAGAAAAAATAGTAGTAGAAGAGATAAATAGTGAAGATGATAAAAAGAAAATAATGAAAAATATGTGGAGAAAGAAAGAAAGAAAAATAATAAAAAATTAGAAAAGTTAGTAGTGGAGGGAGAGAGAAATTTTAAAATAATATGTAAATGTAAGTTGTAGTGGGATGATGTAATTATTTATTTTATTTTGATTAATTTAATATTAGGGAGTTAGGAGGAAGAAAATTAAGGGGGTAGGGAGTGTAGAGTAAAAAAATAAGAGAGGGGACTGACAAAGAATTTAGAAAAGGAATTGGGGATTTTAGAAGAAGTTTCCCAACATTATTAGCAGATTTTTATCCATGAATAGCTAATTTAAATTGAATAGTTATGAACACTGACCCGGTGCTCTGTTATCGCTGTTGAATTTTCGATATACGAACTCAGCGTACGCGCAACGGAATTTTAGAATTTTTTTTACCAACAACGAAGATCCGACTATAGTTATTCGATATAATCTTAGATCCTGCTATAGCTATTCGATATACCAAAACTTACAGTTGTTCGTCTATGTCCTCTAGTATGGTATCCACGCAATCCAATTTTCCGATGCACGATCTAACGCCAGGGAATCCCTCCCTGTGAAGAAGCTAGGAACCCTCAATCAGAAAGTCGGAGAGTGTTTTGATAGCTTTATTGTGATGTTACACTACGTATCATCCTCCTTCTCTTATCTAATGATTAAATTACTACAATTAGATAATGACTTATTTATAATTAGGTCAAACATAATTATATGGGCTAAAGAAGAATTAATGACGCTTCTTATCCATTTCAAAATATGTTTTACATTAACGGAACGGTATATTATTAACTCAAAATGATCTGTTTTGTTTCCGTTTTTACTCTTTTTAAAGACGAGTTTGGTTTTTTAAAATTTTGACAGTTTTATTTAATTATTATTAACGTATTTTGATAAGTAAAACCGTCATCTTCTTCTTTACTTCTTATCTTTTTATTTATCATTTCTTCTTCATTTTTTTCTTTTGCCTTCTTCCTGTTTTTTCCCGTGATTTCTTTTGATGCATCTGTTCCCGAGTATTGACTTTTTCGGGATTTTTTTTTGGATTTGGGTGGAAATTGATTGTCATTCTGTGAAGGATATATAATTGTTCATAATATTTTCCATAGTTATCTACTTATCTTTGGTATCCAGATTAGTTACTTTTAGTATCTAGATATTTGATTTGATATGATCTCATCTCTTGTAATCTCTATATATTTCTTGTAATTCCTCTACTACGCAGACAATGAAAACATTTCTCTTCGTCTCTATCATGTTCTCTCTTATGATTTCAGCATGATATCAGAGCGGTGAATTTCACCGCCGACGTCATACCTAAAAATTTCGTTTCACCATCACCATATTCTTTTTGTTCGTCATCATGTCAACTCACCCTTCAAATTATAAAATTATCTCACCATATGATATCACGTCAAGTGATAATCCCGGATGTTTGATCTCTACGGTTCTCCTCACAGGACAAAATTATATTGAATGGTCCTCTTCGCTCCGGACGGCTCTCCGGGCACGAAAGAAATTTGGTTTTCTCGATGGTTCCATTCCCACACCGGCCGACAACTCTCTGGTCCTTGAAGATTGGTTCGTCAATAACTCGATGTTGGTCTCATGGATGAAGAATACGATCGATCCGACACTTCGACACTCCATGTAACACCCCGCCTAGACTTACTAAAATCAGAGTAAACTCTTCGCGCTACAAATGGGAAGCACTGATTTAATTTTCGAAAGCTCATTTTAATTTTTCGAAAATACTTTTACTTTAAAACGCGTGGTGCTACTTAACTTTAATCTTATATCTTTATCTCATTAATCTAACATGCATGCGACCAAGTAAATTCATTCTAGAATTAAGGACATGAATAATACCGAATAAAACATGCATATTCTGAAAATCTGACATAATCTGACATCTGAAATAATAGTCTGAAATCTAACATCTGAAACACAAGTCAAACATGCGGAAGCAAGTACAAGTCAGAAAAGCACACAAGCATAAAACAAACATGGATAATTTAAACATGTTCAAATACTATATGACATGTTTTCACAAAAATGTCCTGAAGCTGGACCAATACCACATATCTGCTCACGCGTCACGCGGGACTCCATCACCTGAAAAATAGGGTAGTGGGGAGGCGTGAGCACAAAGGAAACAACGGTGCTCCGCCGGGACCGGCATTGAATACACAGCACAATTAATAACAAACTATGAAGTCAACATATATATGAATAAACTGGTCTGGCTATGAGACTAATGGTAAACCGGTACTCATGTGCACACTCTGGGGGTCCCCTCCCACATAAATCCAGGTTGGGCATCGCCCATTCATCTGGACGCTGGACTTAGGCTGGGCCTCGCCCACTCATCTAAGTCATAACTGACATCTGACATCTTGACCAAGACGGGATCACTCATCCGTCTCGGTCCTTCAATTTAATCACATATAGACCTCAGACATGGTAAATTATTAAAAGCGATGAAATACACAGTACATGGTCCTCACCTGGAAACTGGCGAATGCAGAAGCTGAAAATGAAGTAGGTAGCTGATAGAGGCTCGACTCTCCTCAAGCTACAAAATATATTGAGCGAAATATTCTAAGTACAGGCTTAGAATAAAACTCAAATCTTTAATATCTTATTGTCTAGGTTCGCACACTCTGCTTTAAAAAAATCATTTTAGGGATTTACGAGCTGATTTTGAAAATATTATTGTCTTTGAGGCTTTCTAGAGTTCTCTGAAATATTTCTAATTCTGGAACTAAAATCTGACTTAATCTAATCTGACTGATATCTATTCTAATTCTGGAACTAAAATCTGACTTAATCTAATCTGACTGATATCTAAACTATATCTGGATCTTAAATCTATCTGAAATCTTAACTTTATCTGGAACTTAACTATATCTGAAATCTTCAATATATCTGAAATCTTAATCTGACTGAATCTGAAATTTATCTGAAATTCTATCTAAAATATATCTCGAACCGTCCGGACTGGTTCAACTAAACTGGACCGACAGCTCACTCGGAGCTAGTCGGTCATTTGCTTGACTATGTGCAGCTCGGTTTGACCGTGGTCCGAGTTTCGCGTGGCAACTCGGGCCGGCACGAACTCGACTGACACGGCTTAGCCGATGCACGAGTTTGAAATGGTGTCACGGTCACTGACGCAGGAGCATTCTTGGACCACGAAGAACGGAACGGCGCGTAGACGTAGGTCGGATGGACTCGGTGCACGGGCACGCACTCGGCGGTTCGGCTCCTACGGTCGGACGAGAGGCGATCACGTGCACAAGACGATGATAATCATTACGAATAAACGATACGATGGCTAAAAATTATCCAGACGGTACTATGGTTCATACATTTATAATCGGATCTGGAAAAATACCCAGTTATTGGAACCGGATAAAACTAGTGTTTCGATTCTCAAAAATCCTAACTATTTAAGACCGATAATGATTTATATGGATTTTAAATGCTAGATCTTTGAATAAGCTAGGACATCTTGTTGTTTTTAACACAAGATCTAGAAAAATGAGGATGATAAATGCTAGGTGCTTGAAGATGGGAGGTTGAAGATGATGAATAGGAAAATGTAGGCTAGGGTTTTATAGGATGTTATACTGGAAGATGGGGAACAACCTATTTATAGAGGTACATATGAGCTTAGGGTTTTCTTCTGTGTTGGGCTTTAACATCGGGCTTAGGAATCGGGCCATAAAATCGCTACATAAATCGGGCTAGTAAAAATCCTAACACTCGGCTCGATTAATTCAGATAGCGACTAGAAAATTAAATATCCGGTCTATAAATAAAATATGACGGCTTGTAGTAATAATTTCGACTTGGGCCGAAATTACATATTGGGCCCGAAATTAAAATACTACGAGGGCTCGATATTTAAAGTATCACTTGGGTTTGGAAATTAATTCGACTATTCGAATTAAAATGGCCGACTAAAATTATAATTTGGATCCGCTCAAAATCCATTGGGCTCGAATAATCAAATTATTCGGCTTCGATTCGCTTAAATAAAATTCCAATTAAATCTAAGGCTCGGTTTTAGCAATATAACCGATAATTGGGCTAGATAATTCCAACTTTAATAATTAAAATCAAATAAATTCTTCATGGCTTAGACTTTAATGCTAATTATTTATTTTAATGCAAATAAATATAATAAATGCATCAAATTTAGAAACTTAATATTTATGGAAATATAGTTGAGCTCCATAAATAGTAAATAAAAATATGGGCGTTACACTCCATCCCACAAATTGAACTCGCCAAAGAATTATGGGATCATCTTCGTCGTCGTTTCTCCGTTGTTAACGACACTCGAATTCAGCAATTGAAAGGTGAATTGGCTTCTACAGTACAAAAAGGTATGACTGTCAGTGCATATTATGGCAAGTTGCGCATGTTATTCGATGAACTAAAATCGTATCAACCACCGATCACATGTACCTGTGGACATGCCCGTGAATTCAAGGCCCATATAGACGCTGAAGAAACTCATCAATTTTTATTGGGTCTGGATAAAGAGGTGTTTGGGTCGGCCCACTCCAGTCTTCTGGCCCAAGATCCCTTACCTTCGTTGGACAGGGTCTATTCCGTTATTTCACAGGAAGAAAGACTTTCTTCTCCATCTGTTCCGATGACCGACGTGATGAGCTTCGCCACCACCGTAACACGCCATTCATATTCCAAGTCTTCTCGTTCTTCACGCCAGTGTGCAACATTTATGGTCGATCTGGACATGACGCCACAATTTGTTTTCGGGTTAAACCATGCCCCCATTGCAACCGGACGGGTCATGACCCTCATCGATGCTATGAAATCGTTGGCTATCCTCCAAGATGGTCTGGCTCATCTCAGACAACTCTGGTGGGTCTACTCTCAGATCTAGAGCGAACCGGTGGAAATGAGCCCAGATCTGCCTAAATCGCCTTTGAACCGTTGCTGGACCACGAAGATACCTGCAAAAACTCAACGCCGGAGGTGTTTCCGGCGTAGAGCCTCCGACGATCAAGTCAGTATGTGAGAGAGATGAGGAGAGCTGCTCTGAGAGAGCAACAACTATGGAGGAGAGTATGGAATGAATGGGAGTTAGGGTTTGGGGGTTACCTCAGCTCCTTTATAAAAAAGCAGAACATTTACCTGAAGTCCCCAAAATGCCCTAGACGACTTACGGGAAATGTTCAAAGTACCCTGGTCGGTTCGCATTCCGTCTACCTCCTAGTCAGCATCCAGATTCCTTCTTATCCTTGATAGCTTCCTTATGATATGTTGAAGTATGTAGGAGTCGTCGGAGGTCTTGGAGCCTCGAGGCGTCCTAAGTCGACTTAGGGTATTGTCGAGTCAACTTAGGTCATTCTCAAACGTCGGTAGATCATGATGCGCCTATCCATGTTTCTGAGGGAAGTCGACTTCTTGATGTCAACTCTTCTGGAGGTCGACTGATATAGTCACCTGGACCTTGTTAGGCCAGAGAGTTCTCAGAAGATTCATAGGAAGAGTCGACTTCGCGGAAGTTGACTCGATGCACTCGATTAGAGTGGGTCGACTACCATGCCTACTGCTCGGTCGTCTATTTGGGTTGAACCGTTATGCCTCAGTATGGCTATATCATCTAGTCCCCTATAAAAAATTACTCGAAGCGATTCTGAGCTTAAGAGTAAATTTGTCGATTGAATACTTATCCTAAGTTTATCCGCATACTGATCTTTACTATACATCATTATCCGGAATTAAACTCTTATAAGATGTCTTCTTCTTAGCAGATTTCCTTGGTCCCAGTCATCTTCGTTTACATCTCGACTCGTGAGCAGTTCTTTCGCTTTACTTGTACAAATTCACACATTAATCGGATAAGTTTGGATTTTCTTTTCGAATTTCAAAATTCAAAAGGGTTCGAAGCTTGATAAGACGTTTTCTCTCTTCGCCGCTTCATATTCCGTGCATCATCTTTGACCGTTGGATCTGTCTTTAATCCGAGGGTTAGGGTTTCGCTACCTCCCCTATAAATATCATCTCCCTCCTCCCTTTCTCACTTTTCGCACTCAGATTTCTCAAGCTCTCTCTTTTTCTCCGGCAATAAAAGCACCGTAAACTTTCGGCGTTCGCTTCTTTTTTCGGCGCTCCTTTCAAGCTTTTCCAGGACTTCTCCGACAATCATCATGTGTAAGGTTTCTTTGCTTTTCATTATCTTACTATGTGCGATCTCTTTTTTTTTCATTTTTTTGTTTTCTGGGTGATATGCTTGGGATTCATATGTTCATTGGATTTTCTGAGATTCTTCTGGATGATTTCAGGTGATTCTTTTCTGTTAGATCCTCCATTTGTGGGTTTCTCGTTTTTTTGAGTGTTTTCGTTCGCAGTCGATTTAATATGTGAAATCGACTCTTATGCCTTTATACGGGTTAGATAATTATCGACTTGACATTCTAATGTCGAGTCGAGTCGAATCAGGGATGACCTACATGTTCCCTTTACTCCTTTCCTTCTTTTGTTCCTCTGTCGAGTCGACTCGCGTGCTTTCTTCGTTTCTTCGTTAATTTATTTCTTCTTTTGGAGTCGAATCGCGGTTATAATTATCCTCATCTATTGACTGCCGTCTTTTTTTTTTTAGATTCCGACTCCGACCCTGTTTTCGGATCTCTTGCCCGTGAAATCGACAACTACTCGAGTTCTGACTCTGTTCAAATAATCGATGTCGAGCCGAGTGCTGGCTTAAATGATGAGCCAGAGAATTCTGCTCACTCCACTGCCTCGTCCTTTGGAGTCGACTGGGATGCATATAATCAAACCTTGTTGTCTAATACATTAAACGAGGACCCTGAGGCTTCTCGTGCCCCGGGGTCTCCTCGACTTAACCTAATCCCTCGAGGTATTCCTCTTAGGCTGTTAGATATCCCTGTGTATAGAATCAGTCCTGTACATTCATTAATAATAGCTCTTTCAGTCGAGCCTATAACTTTAGCCTATCATGTAACAAAGTTAACTGTTCTTAATCCCTTTTGTTATGCCCCAACAGCCGAAATCGATGGCTTCAGGGAATACAATGGTCTTCCCTCTGACTGGGAACTGGTCGCTCCTGCAATTGATGACGACTTCAAACACCCTCCTCGCGGCTGTTTTACCTTCTTTGTTGATCAAATAATGTCGGGATTGTGCTTCCCGATTCAACATGAGCTGTTGTCATTGAGCAATCTTTACGGTGTACCCATAAACCAATTCACTCCCAACTCCATCCGAATAATGGTGGCTTTTATAGTCTTCTCTCGAATAGTTCTAGGTAGTTTTGTGGTCGAATTTTTTCTCTATTGTTACGGGTATAGGTTTAGCAAAGACGCCCATGGGTCGTCGTGTGGGTGTGTCTTTTCTCGACGACCTCTCTTCCAATATTACCAAATAGAAAAGGAAGTATTTTTTATTCGACCTGTTCCCGGTCAATATCCCTTCACCAACGAGTGGCTGACCAGCAAGGTGAAGCAACACAAACGTCCCAACTCTTCACAGTTTGCGGATATGCTAGAAGAGTTGAATAAGCATGTATGGAGTGCTCGTCGACTGACTAAAGATAGCTCCCTCCTTAACCATGTTGGGATTTGTGTCGACAAGAGTATTCCTCGAATCAGTGATCCTCGTAAGCCCTCCGTTATTTCAATTTATGTGTTGATCTACTACCAACCATCTGGTCGCTTGCCTTTTTCCGTTCGACGCATATGTATGGTTACATTTTTTGTTATTGATTATTTCTTTCTTTGTCGACAGTGAAAGCTTTGGCCCGCTTTGAGAAGAAGAAAGGCCAAGCGGCCGACAAGTTAGCTGCTCCTGTCCCTCCGAAGAGACCTGAGGAAGGCTCGGGTTCTGTTTCCAAGGTTG
>CACSLK010034108.1:11851927-11867426 GCA_902706635.1 Striga hermonthica | reverse complement strand
GTGCACCAAGACAATAATACTCACACAATAACAGCTCTAACAATTTATTGTTCTCACGTTGTGTCCATTTCGGCCTTGGACCATATCTCAGTTTAGTAAGTGTTCGTTGAAGCGGCCAATTTACTTCTCACTTACAAAGGTGATTCTCCTATAAAGAGTATTATGCCTTACTCCACCGTAGGTATAGGAGTCATTAAAAGTCCTTGACTTAACCTCACCACTTAGGCAGATTTTAACACTTGACGGTTCTTGGGAATGGGTGAAACTTTCAAGTGTTTCACTGAACTGTCAAAACATAGTTTGCCCATTGAACCAAGGTTTCGGGATCTCCGATTCTCAAGGTTGGGTTACCGCTAAGACTGTTCTTATGTTGTGGATTTTAATCCCATTCCCCTAACCAACTTGTACATTTGATCTCGATTAATGCCTTTAGTAAGCGGATTCGCTCGGTTTTCCTTTGACTTCACGTAGTCAACCGAAATAACCCCACTCGAGATCATTTTTCTTATTGTATTATGCCTTCGACGTATATGTCGAGACTTACCATTGTACAAGCTACTTTGTGCCCTTCCAATTGCCGATTGATTATCACAATGTATCATTACAGCGGGCACCGGTTTTGTCCAACATGGAATATCTTCAAGGAAATTTCTAAACCATTCTGCTTCTTCCTCGGCTTTGTCCAAGGATATAAACTCGGACTCCATCGTGGATCTAGCAATACACGTTTGCTTAGAAGATTTCCATGACACCGCTCCTCCACCTATAGTGAACACAAAACCACTAGTGGACTTGGAGTCTTTTGTGTCGGATATCCAATTCGCATCACAATACCCTTCAAGTACCGCTGGATACCTCGTATATGTTATTCCATAACTCAAGGTATGTTTCAAATACCTAAGTACCCGAATAAGTACATTCCAATGGTCATTGCTCGGGTTACTCGTGAACCTACTTAGTTTACTCACAGAATATGCTATATCGGGGCGAGTACAATTCATCAAGTACATCAAACTCCCAATTACTCGTGAATTTTCTAGTTGAGACACTGGTTCACCTCGATTTTTAGCTAAGTGTTGAGTTAAATCAACAGGCGTCTTAGCTGGAGGCTTATTGAATGCATTGAACCTCTTCAAGATGTTTTCGACATAATGGGATTGTGACAAAACAATTCCTTCCGAACTTTTAGAGATTTTAATCCCTAAGATTACATCGGCTTTTCCCATATCCTTTATGTCGAAATTATTTTTCAACATTTTCTTGGTACTAAGAATTAAACCATTATTTTTTCCCAAGATTAACATGTCATCAACATACAGGCATACGATCACGAATGAATCGACGTTACCTTTAATATAGACACATTTGTCACACTCGTTGATTTTAAATCCGTTCGACAACATTACTTTGTCAAACTTTTCGTGCCATTGCTTAGGTGCTTGTTTTAGCCCATAAAGCGACTTAACCAAGCGACACACTTTTTTCTCTTTTCCAGGTGCAACGAACCCCTCGGGTTGTTCCATATAAGTTTCCTCCTCGAGGTCTCCATTTAAGAAGGCCGTTTTCACATCTATTTGATGAATCTCAAGGTCATGCATTGCAGCAATTGCAATGAGAACACGTATAGACGTGATTCGAGTTACAGGAGAATACGTATCAAAGAAATCATATCCCTCTGTTTGCTTAAACCCTTTTACAACCAATCGGGCCTTATATTTATCAATAGTTCCATCAGCTTTATACTTTCTTTTAAGGATCCATTTACATCCCAAAAGTTTTCTACCCGGTGGGAGATCAACCAACTCCCAAGTATTATTGTGCATAATGGATTCAATCTCACTATTGATAGCTTCTTTCCAAAAAGGAGCATCCGGACTTGTCAAAGCCTCTCGAATGGTTCTCGGTTCGTTTTCTAACACATAAGTTAGAAATTCAGGACCAAAAGACTTAGTACTTTTGTTCTCTTACTACGCCTTGGCTCATCCTCAATTTCTTGAGGTAGCTTGGCCTCTTCAAATGTCCTTTTTATCGGAATTATTTCTTCCTTGTCTTTACGAGGAAAAATATTCTCAAAGAACACCGCATTTCGAGACTCAATAATTGTTCCATTATGAATCTCCGAAATTTTTTATTTGTGCACCAAAAATCGATAAACACTACTATTGTTTGCATAACCAATAAATATACAATCAATAGTCTTTGGTCCAATTTTCACTTGTTTCGGTTTAGGTATTTCAACCTTTGCCAAACACCCCCACACTTTTAAGTATTTGTAGGTAGGTCTATGACCTTTCCATAACTCATATGGCGTTTTGTCGTTACCTTTGTGGGGTAATTTGTTCAAAATATAATTTGCCGAAAGAACCGCTTCCCCCCACAAGTTTTGGGGTAAGCCCAAACTTATCAAAAGCGCATTCATCATCTCTTTTAGTGTCCGATTCTTTCTCTCGGCCACTCCTTTAGATTGCGGTGAATACGGAGCCGTCGTTTGATGAACAATACCGGACTCTTTGCAGAGCACTTTAAACGGGGCTACATACTCGCCTCCTCTATCACTTCGAACCGCTTTGATCTTTCAACTAAGTTGATTTTCAACTTCATTTTTATATGTCTTAAAGGCCTCTAATGCCTCGTCTCTACTCTTTAATAGATAAACATAACAATACCTTGTACAATCGTCTATGAATGTAATGAAATACTTCATCCCCGCTCGAGTTTGCACAAATTTTAAATCACATATGTCAGTATGAATTAACACGAGTGGACTAGTGCTTCTCTTCACCGGTTTAAATGGTGTTTTAGCCACTTTTGCTTCAACACATGTTTCGCACTTGTTGTGTGAATCAATTTTAACTTTTGGTATCAATTCCACATTCACCAACCTTGTAATTGTGTTAAAGTTCACATGTCCTAATCTATCATGCCATATATTAGAACACTCCAACAAATAAGAAATACTTTCTTTATTCTTCGCCTCTTGGCGGATAACATTCATTACATTCATCTTAAAAAGACCCTCATCTAGGTACCCTTTCGCTAAGAAGACACCATTCTTAGTCATTACAAATTTATCGGCCTCAAAGACTAATCTAAAACCGGCTTTGCTCAAAAGAGCACCGGATACAAGGTTCTTACGGATGTCCGGGACATGCAGCACTTCTGTTAGCGTCAAGTCTTTGCTCGAAGTCATTTTCAGCACCACCTTTCCCGTTCCCACGACGTTTGATGTCGAAGAGTTGCCCAAGAATAGCTTCCTTCTGTCGGTAGGGGTATAAGACGAGAACATATCTCTATCCGCACAAATATGCCGAGTTGCTCCCGTATCGACCCACCATTCTCGTGGATTATTAACCAAGTTAACTTCTTGGATCACGGCGGTTAGATCGAGCTCAGATAAGTCAATGGGAACAGATTTATCCTCGGCTATATGTGCGCTATCTTTACCCTTCTTCGGGAGACGACAATCTTTCGCAAGATGACCAGATTTACCACAATTGTAGCAATTCCCTTTGAACTTCTTGGTGCTCGTTTGAGGTTGCTTTTCCTTTGAAGTTCTCTTGCACTTCTTATTAGAGCTTGACTCGGCCAAGTTTGCCTTAGCCTCGAAGTCGCTCCGGTTGGCCCTTACTTCAGATTTTTGATTATCTTCCTCAATTCGAAGTCGAACAATCAAGTCTTCCAATGTCATGTCTTTGCGTTTATGCATGAGATAGTTTTTGAAGTCCTTCCAAAGTGGTGGTAACTTTTCAACAATAGCCGCAACTTGGAAGGCCTCATTCACAATCAATCCTTCGACCAACAAATCGTGAAAGATTATTTGAATCTCTTGAACTTGGCTAACCACCGACTTGGTGTCCACCATTAAGTACTTTAGGAATTTGCCGACGAGAAATTTTTTTAATCCCGGCATCTTCCGTCTTGTACTTCATCTCCAAGGAATTCCGTAACTCCTTTGCCGTCTTAATCGGACTATACACGTTGTAGAGAGAATCGTCTAGTCCGTTAAGGATATAATTTCTACACAAGAAATCATTGTGATGCCAAGCATCCGAGGCCGTACGCTTTTGCATGTCGATCTCACTTTCGGGGACGATCAAAGTGTCCTCCGAAAGAAAACGAGAGAGGGAGAGAGTTGTGAAGTAGAAAAGCATCTTTTGTTGCCACCTCTTGAAATCAGAGCCATTGAACTTCGGCGGTCTCTCGCCTTGGACAGGAGCAGCTACCATCGCTATAGCGGTAGGTTGAGCATTTGTTTGGTTTCCTTCGGTTGCCATCTTATGAACTCACAAATATTTCGTCTTAAGATTGTAGTTTATAATATCTATTTTTGTATGTGAATTTCAAGAAAATGGCTTAAGAAATAGAAGGAATTTTGGTAAAACGAACAAAGTCGAGGCACGTAAGATACGCTCTCCTTAAGACGAAATAACCCCCTATATTACCCACGGTTCACGGCTAACGCCTCCAAGATACAACGACTTTTGATTTGTGTATAGTGGTAACTCAAATACACAAACCTTCGGCGAACAATACTTAAGTTTCGGAACTCTCAAGATAGAAAAGAACACAAAGAACACAAGATGAATATGAACTTTGTAAAAAGGATGTAAAAGTTATGGAATTATTTTATGATATCTTGAATGATTTCATGTTAGTGGGTATATATAGATGTAAGGAGACACCTCCAAGAGGTTTAAGTGTCAAAAGACACCTTTTGGGACGTGCCCGAACAAGAACGGATGTATCTAGTGGCCAAAAGATACCTTATGGTCACCAAGGGCTGCAACCCTTCGATTTCCGCAGCCAGTTGCGCGCCCATGCGCCGCGGGCTCGTACGAGCTCATATGGACTCGGAATCGATTCCGTTTTTTCCTACTTGTCCCAACGAGCCCCTCTACAATTCTAGCATACATAATGCATATTTATGGCTCGTTTAGTTTATCCAAACATTTATTAAAATATAATGTTTGTGAACCCTACAACCTTTTGAGTTGTTTAAAACTCAATTAATTAAAATACAACACTTAGAATTAATTTCTCATTCACCTTAAAAAGGTTTTGAGACTTTTCTACGTATTCTACTTACGAAAAATAGAATCGTTAAATCGGTACAAAACCAAATTTTTTCTTACATGTTGAAGATGAGGAAAATCAGAAATTCATTTGGGCTTCCTAGGCACTAGCGTCGTTATGCCCTTAGCGCCGCTATCAGACCACCCACAGCGCCGCTATACCCTTAGCGTGGGCATAGCGAGGGGCAGACAACCAGCGCCCGTAATGAAAGCGCAGCTTAGATCCAGCGCCGCTATGGACCCGTCACCTAGCGCCGCTATGCAGGATAGCGCCGCTATCCCTTCAGATACATTCCGCGCCAGATTTATTCCATGCAAGCGTGCTACTGTAGTACCCACGTCATCCTTAGCACCGCTAACCTCATCATAGCGCTGCTATCACCCGCAGACTGCCAACGAACCAACGAGTTGTGGTTGTCCTTGCTTAATTTTTACCGCGAATGAGGAACCGACTTGTGGTTACCCATTACGCTTTTGTATGTCATCGACCGGTCTCGAACTCAATTTTGATCTATATATATTTACATTTAACGATCAAAAAAAAAAAAATTAGGGTTCTAACATCCCCTAAAACTGGATAAAAATCTAGCCTAGCATAGTAAAAATAAATAATAATAGATAAAAGAGAGAAAATAAAATTCTCCCTCGTGTGCGGATGCGGCTTCCCTCCGCGTCGGTGGCTACTTCCCTTCGCATTGGTGGTTTTTTCCGTGCGTGGGTTTCTTTTTTCTCGTTATGTGGCTCCCCGCTTAAGTCCCAGTGACTTTTTTCGTAAAAATAAATCCTTCGTAATGAGTCCTAAATCAACTTGTCATTTTCCCATTCCAAGTGATCCCAAGTGTATATGTTTGTTATCAGGAAAATCTCATTAATTCCTTAGCCCAATTAGTTAACATATCATGAGCTAATATACTTGATAAACTCCATCCAGATTGGGCCAAATTTGCATTCCTCCGTGGGCCAATTAACGGGTTCTGGACGCCTCAATAATTAATTACGTGAAGTCCGTCCAATGATATGGAACCGACATAAAATACTCCAATACACTGAAAATAAATATAAAATAATCATAGCAAATGAATCCATCAAAATAATAAATAAGTCGAAAAATATAAACGTGCAAATAAATTGAGTGTATAAAAATACACTATTAAATAAATAAAATATGCACATTTTTCGACCTATCATGGCTTTATCTGTTGAATGACAAAAGTTGTGTTTATGCTACTTTGACTGGTTTTTTCGCAATGGTGCAACGTCAGTTTAATACACTTGTAAAAGTTACTAGAAGTGATAATGGAACTTAATTTACCTGTCTCACTTAATATTTTCGGGAAAACGGTATTTTACATGAGACATCTTGTGTTGCCACCCCTCAACATAATGGTCGAGTAGAATGCAAACATCACCATAATCTAAATGTGGCGCATGCTCTGCGTTTTCAGGATAATCTACCCATTGAATGTTGGGGACATTTTGTCTTGACTGTCGGATATTTAATCAATCGTACTCCCACTATCATATTACATGGGAAAACTCCCTACGAGGTTCTTTTTGGTAAACCACCACCTCTTAACCACCTTCGTGTTTATGGTTGCTTGTGCTATGTTCACAATTTGAATCATTCAGGAGATAAATTTGCTAGTCGTAGCAAGAAGTGTGTTTTTGTGGGTTATCCTTTGGGGAAAAAGAGATGGTCAGTTTTTGATCTGGACACTCGACAGTTTTTGGTTTCTCAAGATGTTAAATTTTGTGAGGAACAGTTTCCTTTGTCTGCGCCATCTGCTTATGAGTCTGATTCTGTACCACTCCATTCTTCTATACCTTGGCCTACTACTGATGATCCGTCTTCATCGGCTCATGATTCTGAGCTAGTCAACTCTCTCAACCTAGCATCCTTATCTCCTTCTAGAGATACTGAGGTTAGAGGGGGTTCTGACTTTATGGTCTCTACTGAGCTCTTGGGACGTGGCTACCGAACGAAGTTTCCTTCCGGCGGACTGCGAGATCATGTCACCAACACTATTATGACCCCCTCCGTTCACTCGTCAACCACTTCATCGTCCTCAGGTACACCTTATCCTCTAGCTCATTTTGTTGATAGCTTGCTTTTTCATTTGCCCATAAGATTTTTTTTGGCAGCGATAGAGGCATCTGTCGGGCCGCGGACTTTTATCGAGGCCATGGTTGATTCTAATTGGCGCTCTGCCATGCAGTCTGAAATTTAGGCTCTTGAAAACAATCATACCTGGACTCTTGTTCCTCTTCCTCCTAGTAAAAAGGCTATTGGATGTAAATGGGTGTACCGCGTCAAACATCGGTCTGACGGGTCTATTGAACGGTACAAAGCCTGTTTGGTTATTCTTGGGAATAATCAGGTCGAGGGTACTGACTATACTGAGACTTTTGCTCTCGTTGCAAAGATGGTGACCGTTCGTGTTTTTCTAGCTGTTGCTGCTGCCCGACAGTGGGAATTGCATCAGATGGAAGTTCACAATGCATTTCTGCGTGGTGATCTTGATGAAGAGGTGTATATGAAATTGCCTCCTGGTTTTCGAACTAATGCCTCTGATCTTGTTTATCGTTTGAAACGGTCCCTATATGGTCTTAAACAGGCTCCCTGATGTTGGTTTGCAGAGCTCACTACGACACTCTGACAATATGGTTTTTGTCAATCTTATGCCGATTACTCTCTTTTTACCTTGTGTCGTGATGGGGTTCAGCTACATGTTCTCGTCTATGTCGATGACCTAGTCATTTCTGGGAATAACTGTGGTGCTATTTCTTCTCTCAAGGCTTATTTAAGTCGTTGTTTTCATATGAAGGATCTCTGAATTTTGAAATATTTTATGGGTTTGAAAGTGGCTCGAAATTCCTTTGGTATTTTTTTGTGCCAGCGAAAGTATGCTCTTGACATTTTGTCCGAGGTTGGCCTTCTCGGGGCTAAGCCCACCTCCTTTCCACTCGAACAAAATCACAAGCTTCCTCTTGCTACCGGTCCTCCACTCTCAGATCCGCAACAGTACAGACGTTTGGTTGGCAGACTTATATATCTTGCTGTCACGCGACCGGACTTGTCCTACTTTGTTCATGTTTTGTCTCAGTTTATGCACAAACCTCTCCAGGCTCATTGGGACGCTGCTCTTCGGGTTGTGCGATATTTGAAAGGTAGTCCTGGTCAAGGATTTTTCTTCCGCTCTGACTCTGATTTGTGTCTTACTGCTTGGAGTGACTCTGACTGGGCAGGTTGTCCTCTTACACGTTGCTCTCTCACTGGTTGGATTATCCTACTCGAATCGTCACCTATCTCCTGGAAGACGAAGAAGCAGTCCACCGTCTCTCGCTCTTCTGCAGAAGTAGAATATCGCTCCATGGCATCCACCACTTGTGAACTAACATGGCTGAAATCCCTTTTGGGATGTTTTAGTGTGGATCTTTCGTCTCCAAATTCTCTCTTTTGTGACAGCAAGACAACTTTACATATTGCCTCTAATCCAGTTTTTCATGAACGTACTAAACACAATTAGATTGACTGTCACTTTGTTCGTGACGCATTATTAAGGGTTTTATTGCTCCTAATTATGTTTCTACCACGACTCAACTGGCAGATATCTTTAATAAGGCCTTGGGAGGACAGGAATTCAAAGACTTTCACGGCAAGTTGGGCATTCGTAATCTTCATGCACCAACTTGAGGGGGGAGGGAGGGGGGGGGTCTGACGGATATATAATTATTCATAATATTTTCCATAGTTATCTACTTATCATTGGTATTCAGATTCGTTATTTTTAGTATCTAAATATTTGATTTGATATGATCTCATCTCTTGTAATCTCTATATATTTCTTGTAATTCCTCTACTACGCAGACAATGAAAACAGTTCTCTTCTTCTCTATCATGTTCTCTCTTATGATTTCAGCACATTCTATGGCAAGAATGTGGACTTGAATTTGAGCCTCCGTATCCGAAATGAATCAGCCTCAGCTGCCGAAGGCACTCAATCGTCTTGGGATTTTTCAGCCTTAACCCGCGCAAGCCGATGTCGGAGCCGCAGTCAGCGACTGAGAATCACGTGGTGCGTACATTTATGTGTATTTAAGGTCGATTTTGTTGAGTAATTGAGTTATTGGATTACGGTATATTGAATTGGGGTTTTATGCATATAACATCAATATAAAAACGAGTTTTCTACCTATGTTAATCATTCTTTAATAATTAAGTTGAGTGTTGATTATTTTTCAATATCTGAATTTTAATCCATTTTTATTTTTCATTTAAAAAAATTTGACAAAGGGGGTTTGGTTCTTTATATTAGTAATTCTTGGAGGAAAATGTGGATTTTAACATTACTTTAAAACTTAAGTTTGTAAATTTTCAGCCATTTATTTTATGTGTTTTGATTGTTGTAATAGTGATTTTTTATTGTTATGAAATATACAATCTCATATGTTAGTTATAAAATTTAAGTGTAATTGTTAAGAGAATGTTGTTTTCATGTTGCTAATGTTGCTTTTATGTTGGTTGACAGATGTTATATTGTTGCTTTTATGTTACTTGATAGATGTTATGTTGTTGTGTTGCAGTATCTTGTTTGTTGTTTTTATGAAATATATTATTATTTTTTAATTGCAATGACAAACTTCTTTTTTGTTGCTATTTAAATAATTTAATTGTTATATACGTGTATTTATGGTGTTTTTTCTTATGCATAGCTTTGTTGAAGAACAAAAAGGAGAAGGAAGAACGTGGAAAAGTAAATGAAGGGAGAGAGAGAGAGAGAGAGAGAGAGAGAGAGAGAGAGAGAGAGAGAGAGAGAGAGAGAGAGAGAGAGAGAAATATGTTTAATTTTTACATAAAGAATAAGTTTCTTGTTATTCTGGAGGTTTAAAATCAGTTGGAATTAGACATGGTCACGGGCCAAACCGGTCTGTGGCCCGACCCGTGAGCCGGTACCGGCTCGGACCGAACCGACACCGGTACCGGCATGAACAGTGGTGGGCTTTTGAACCGGACCGTGGCCAATGCGGTCCAGTTAAGGTTCTCCTGTTTTTTTTTTTTTTTTGATCGGCCGGGCCGGGACCTGTTCCGGGTCGTTTCCAGTTTTTCCGACGGGTCATAGTTGTTTTTTTATTTTTTATTTTTTCCTTAATTTTTTTCAACCCAAAACCGGCCGGTTCAAATGAACTGGACCATAGGAATCGTCGGGCCGGTTACGGGCCCACAATTGAGGCCCGTCGACCCGGCGGGCCGGGCCCGAACCAAGCACCTGACCATGTGTAGTTGGAATGAAAGGAGTATTTTTGAAATTCTACATACTCAGTCTATTTAATGGAATATTTCTTTATTAGGAGGTTAGTTATGTACTTTAGTCCTTATAGCTCAATAGGTAATTGGACATAATTCAATTAATAATTTAATTAAGTATAAATCTAATTTAATTTATCTAAATATTTTTCATCAAATTTGAAATTTATCTCATTACTAATTAGATATAAATTCAAATTAACTTAATTAAATTTTCCATCAAATAGAAATAATCTCATTACTCATAAATAAATATCTCAATTTAATTGAATATTTAACACTCTCGATTCACTCTTAGTCAGAAAACTGAGGATCATGCTAGATGTACCCCTTGGTGTACCACTCGTTTACATCCAAAGGGTACATGTAGCCATTTACCCAAACAGTTACATCCCATCCACGATTGAAAAGAATTCTACCATTTTTGGAATGCTCTCTCACCTGTCTCTCACCATGTCTCTTTTCATCGAAAAAGAAGAACATAGCAAAGGTCTGAATTTATAAAAATGTGTGGTGTCCTCTCGTATGTGAGAGATGTAGCATATCTAAATTCCTAACTACGGTCACAAATAAAGGTTTATCATTTTAATATTGCATCTAATTGATCCACGAAATAATTTTTTTTTTTTTTTATGTTACTATAATTAATTTTTTGAACACGAAAAAACATTGTAGTTACTATTTTAGATTATTTTAAGTAGAATACACGTTATAATAGATACGATTATATTTTGTGATTAACTTAAGACTAATTCATTTATTTTATATTATTATTAAATAATAAGTTAATTCCTTTTTTTTGGGACGTATCGTTAACAAACAAACATATTAATAGTTTAGGAATAACTACTATTGATTTAAGCATACAATATGTCAAATTAAAACTCATAAAATGAAGGTTAATTTAATATTATATATAAAAATTGATGACAAATGAAAGTTTTATTAAATTTTTAAAAAGTAAATGACAATAATACATGATAAGAAAAATAAATAAAGAACAATGTAGACAACCGTACGGATATTGAATAAGAAATATTATAGTTATTAAATCATTTAGGCATTTCAAAAAAAAAATTAAAATTTTAATTATTTTTTCTTTTTGTAATTTATAAATAATATTTATTCTTTTTTTTTTCCGAAACGACAGAGCAACTATTATAAATCAAAAATGCACAAATGTGCGACTAAAGATACAAAGCTCCTAACGGGAGAATAAAATGAGAGGACAGGTCAGAAGACCGCCTAGAATCGTGCTAGCAACGCTAAAATAAAAAAACAACCCAAACTAAACTAAACAACAACTCAAAAAGACCCCAACAGGGTAATACCCGAATGTCGGATTCCAACAGGATAATAAAGTTGACACTCGGGTTCACTGAGGCCAACGGCCCAAACCAAAAATACAACAGAAACAACAAAAAACACGACTACCGACCCCAACAGGGTAATACAAACTAACACAAACAAGACAAAACAACACACAAAAACACAAACAAAAGAACAAAAAAACAAAGCAAATTAAACAAGCCCCTACTAGGCAGCAACATCGATTCAAACCATTGGAAACCAGTCAACCACGGATCCCAAAGCTAGAAGCATCAACTCCGAAACTGCTAAACCCACTCGGCTGCCTAACAGAGGCGAAACCCCAACTCCGAAACCACAGCAGGCCAACGAGCACCACGGCCACAACACCCAAGTGCCCCAAACAGGCAAAAAAATGCCACGACCCAGCCCCGACCCCGAAACCGCCTAGGAGCTACCCAACCACCACAATTCCGCCGCAACAACACCCCGACCAGCCTTGCTGGAGAAAGATCTGTCATCGCAGCAGCCCCCTTTGACCCGTAAATCGAGAAAAAAGAGAGATGGTCGTGAGTACCTTCACCGCTTTCGACGCCTAGCAAAAACGCCGAGCAAGCAAGCCGTGTCCCGCCCCAGGAACCGCACAACGGCTCCACCACCACACGAAATAGCAGCCACCAACCGGAATTGACGAGCAATCTCCGGAAGAAGAAAACCACTTCGCGGCCGAAGAGAGCCGAAACCATGGAAAACGGGCAGTGGAGCGGTAAAGAAGGGGCGGGAACCAGACAATTGGGGGCCAGCAACCTCCGGCTAAGATCGATGTCGGCAGAGGAGGGCAAATCAGCTGCAAGAGGAGAGACGACGGCGAGGGATTTTTTCGAAGGGGAAGGATTTCGAAGAAGGTTGTTTGTTTTAAATATAGTCGTAAATATTTTTTCGAAGGAGAGATGACGGCGAGAGATTTTTATCCTTGAAGTGGTTAATCTGTAACTATAGTCGTAAATATTTATTTCCACAATTCAAATAAATATTCATTAATATATATTTTCTCAAATCAAATAAGGTTCAGGTTCATGTCGAAATTGAATAACAACTGATTGCAAACATTCGAAAAGTTTAATCTCACATTATTGATATCAGATCACTAATAATAAAAATAAAATAACAAATGTAATTAATTTCATGTAACTTATAACATGTCGCACTTATAGACACCGCTTTTTTATTATGCCGACTTTACGTACAATTTACGAGTAAGTTGCACTTTACTGTCTTAATTTGCCGGCATAAACCTGTGAAATTCGGTAAATTGTATGAAAAAAAATGGTTCTCCCTTCACTTTTCCTGAAAAAATGCATCTTTTTAAAGTTATTTTTCTCATTTTTATTTGACAAAAAGTACTGTCGATCTCAAAAATAAGTAATCGATCGCGAGTGGGCTCGTCTAGCTAGTGACGTTACAAACCCTCCTTATGGTCCCGTTGGTGCCGAGCAAGAGCTGAATCTCGGACATCTTGAGCATGGCATTTGCAAAGTCGGAGCTGAAGAGGTTGGGCTTGGCGCTGTAGTTGGAGACGAGTGCGGCTGTAAAATTGGACCCGACAGTACTAAATAAGACCTGGTCCGACTGGAAGAGACCCTTGTGACCGACAAGGTTCTGGTAGTATTTGTTGTCGAGCGTGTTTGGCGTGGCAAAGTCGAGCGGGGCCATTTTAGTACTGCCCCTTGTACACGTGCGATTCAGTCGGGCAGCAAAGCCAGGGTCGATGCCGGATGCATTAACATCGTCGATCCTCGATTGGAAGAACGTGCATTGGGCTTGGCCTATAGAGTGTGCACCTAATTTACATTTAAATGGAATAAATGGAAATTGTTAATAAATTTTTACTCAATATTAATAATATAAAAATTCTGATATAATTTTGATTAGCGAGCGATCGTACCTGAGAGGGCAACCATTTCCCTTTGATTGAGTCCTTTTTTGGCAAAGGCAGTAGTGAGGCCGTCAAGGGTGGAGAATGGGCCGGGTAGATCACTGTTTGCGGCATCAAGGTTTGCTATTGTGGAATCCCTTCTCCCCAGCTTCACGGCCCATGACGGCCCGCCACTCTAATAAAATTGAAAATATACAAACCAAACACACCTTCAACGATATATTCTTCTTTTTTTTTTTAATGATAATGTTTCTTCACATACTATTAATTTATTTTGGCAAAATTGTAATTTTACCTGTTGGTTTGATTCATTGGCGTGTTTAGTCCTAAGAATTGAATACTTTTGCTATTTGGTCCTATAATTTTAAAATCCAACGCAATTTCAGTCTTTTGCGACTGAAAATGCAACAACATTTAAAATTACAGAACTTAAATTACTTATAAAAAATCTTTTTTGATGTATTTTTTTATTAACAATTTAAATCCTGTAATTTTAAATTTTGTTGCAACTCCAGTCTCAAAAAACTGAAATGCAGCAAAATACTAAATTATAGGATCAAAAGAGAAAAAATTAAATTCTTGGGACTAAAAATACTACGACATTAAACCAGAATTAGAAAAATGCAGTTTTTCCTTTTTTTTATTTATTTATAACTATGCACAAAAGAGTGTATTTCCTTGTATATATGTAGGGTTTAATATTTCCGAAAAATCAAGGGATTTTGTATCCACTTACCAAAACAGCGGCATCACGTGCTGCCACGGCCAGAATATCAGCACAGGACACCACAAGAGGGCATATGCTCTCGACAGCGCTCTTGGCGGCCTCGATCACGTCGTACCCTCTTACGGAATTGGCATTTGGGCCGGCCGATTTCTCGCTCTGGATCGTGGGGGTATCGTCCAGAAGGATCGAAGCATCGCAGCCCTGCACGAAGCAGTCGTGAAAATGTAGGCGGATTAGCGAAGCCGCCATGCGAGGCTCGCGCTGAACCGCCTGCTGGATGGTGGCACGGATTATACCAAGCGCATTGGGACAGGTACTGTTGTAGAAAGTCTCTGATAGTTGGGCTTGGGAGAGTGTGAATATGAGTGAGAGTGTGGTTAATGTAAGGACGAAGTTGGCGGGCTTTGAGTTTTCCATATGGTTTTGGACTTTGAATTTGGGAAATGCTACCGATAATTTATTTTTTATTGGCTGTAATGTTGATTTAAAACTGAATTGTGCATTGTTGTATTTATAGGGGATGGGTGTGTGATTGATTGTTTAAAGTTAGACACGCGTTGTTGACATAAACTTTGATCCTTTTAGAAACAATGGTCACTACTCACTACTTGCTATGAAGATTGTTTGGTTAATTAATTAATTTGTGTCAAAATTATTGCTTAATTGTTGCATTGATCCACTATATTTCCTAGTATTCGATTTTGTGAATTTGCACAAATATTTATGTATACAATATTAAAATTATAATTTAGATAATGGTATTGTGTTTTAAACATATAGTATTATAAATTATATTTAGCATATAATATTAAAATTATAAGTTAAATAATAATATTATATTTTAAATTTCGATAAGTGATTAAAATAAATAGTACACATCTATTTGATTGCATATGAATCACTATTTTAATTGCATAAAATATAATAAATAATTTAATTTTTGTAATACGGAGAGATACTCATTAGATGAAAATGAGGCCCAGTAATGGCACATCATATCAATAAAATTTTTTGGCATGCGCCTTAATTCGTCGATAGATACAATCTTCTTTGTTTATGTTGTCACTACGTTAAAATATACCCTAAAAAGCTTAAAATACAACATGATTACAAGTACATCGTCTCGATGACCCCGTTGGCTCAAATACACA
>CACSLK010034108.1:11833999-11851762 GCA_902706635.1 Striga hermonthica | reverse complement strand
ATCTCAAAAAAATCCAAACATTTTTAACTCAACCACTTTTTTAACTCAACTTTAACTCAACCCCACTATCATCAATATTATCAATATAATTAAATAATATCATATCAATCATTCTTACACACAACATCACCTTAATTCACTATTCATCTACTCACATAATTTTAACTAACCATCACTTCAAATCTCATCTCTCTTACTTTACATCAAATCAATTTTAATCATTTAATTTTAAATAATATTTTAACATATCCACTAACAACTAACCATACCAACTTTTTCAAAACTAACCAAATCAAATAAAAAAATCCAGACAAAACCAAAATTTTTTATATCTAATCATCCTCTAAAGGATTACATTCAAAAGCAAGTATATGAGAGGATAAAGGTAAACATACATAAAAACCTATAATAGAAAAAAAAAAAACATTTTATATTTGTGATATATAATAGTGTACATTAAAATACGCGAGTAAAATAATAGAGATGAAAGTAATATGAGCAGTGACGAATCTTGGAATTTTATTTATTGAGGGAGGTCCAAATAATAATAGCACAAAAAAAAAAATATCAACTGAAAATAAATAAATTAGTATAAGTACTGACTAAATAAACATAAGAAATATATCCGAGTATTCAAAAAATAACTTACGATAACATTGAAAGGTCACAACATTTCTTTTCTATTTTTCGTGTTTTGAAAATTGTTGCATGATAGCCTCATTACTAATGTTCAGAAACATATCTTTCTCGATGTATGGCAATAAACAATCATTTAAAAGCTCATCACCCATTCGGTTACGTATTATACTTTTGATGGTTTTTAATGCCGAAAAAGATTTTTTCACTGAAAACATGGCAATCTGCATTAATCTTAAGGAAGATCATATGAAAAATAATCATTCTTTCTCTTTCAATAAACATTGCGGCTGAATGGTTACAAAAAACTCACTAAACCTAGTATCTGATAAGAATATTTATACTAGCATGTGATCTCTCTAGAACATGGACACTTGTGATCATCTTGTTGCAAACTGAAGATAAATCCTACGGTTTAGCTAGAGGATGATATACAACTCTCATTTGTGCTCAACTTATCCTTGTCATGCAAGAAGACAATATTGCTTCTGCATGCATTGCTCGTGTTCACACCATGCAGGGCCGAGTTACTATCCTTGTGCTGTAAAGTTCCCTTTTTACTGCATGAGTTAGCTGTAACTTCTAACACTCCCCCACAATCCAAGGCTGGTTGAGTAACCACATTTAATTTTTCTCTCAACTTGATGAAGGATTGTTCATTCAATGCTTTAGTCAAAACATCTGCTATTTGAAACTGAGTAGGCACATGTCTTACCTCAAGATCCTTAGATGCAACTTTCTCTCTAACAAAGTGATAATCCAACTCTACATGTTTAGTTCTCCCATGCATCACTGGGCTAGAGGCCATAGCAATGGCACTAAGATTATCTATCCACACCACTGGCCTTTCTTGTCCTGAAATATGAATCTCATCAAATAAGCTCTTCATCCAAATGATTTCTGAAGTAACATGAGCAAGGCTTTTATACTCAGCTTCTGCAGACCTTGAAACTGAACTTTGCTTTCTGGAACTCCATGACACAAGGCTTCCTCCAACAAAAACACAAAAACCACTAGTTGATCTTCTATCATCCAAGTCAGCTGCCCAATCTGAATCACAAAAGCCAACCATGTTAAGGTCTGTAGTCTTGGGAATTTTCAGACATAAAGATGTGCTTCCTGCCACATATTTCAAAATCCTTTTGATTGCTTTCCAATGCTCGTCATTTGGGTTTCACAGAGAAGGTAATCTCTGGCCTGGTAATGGTTAGATACTGCAAACCTCCCACTATTCTTCTATACATTGTGGCATCCACACTAACATCAGACTGGTTCTTCTTGAGAGTGCAGTTTGTAGACATTGGTGTTTTTGTACTTTTTGCATTGTACATGGATACCTTTGACAGAAGGTCTTGTGCATAACCTTCTTGAGACAAGAACATGCCTTCCTCAGTTCTGTGAACTCTCATACCCAAGAAATGATGAATTTCTCCCAGATCTTTCAAAGAAAAACTTAAACTTAGCTTAGAAATAACCTGTTCAATTTCTTGTGTGTTGTTTCCTGTAACTAGTATGTCATCAACATAAATGAGAATCAATGTAATTGAGTGTGATCCCTTTCTGAAGAATAAGGAGTTATCAGCTTGAGAGCTTCTGAAATTCATCTTGTTGAGGGTATCCTTCACTTTAAGAAACCAAGCTCTTGAAGCCTGTTTCAAGCCATAGATGGCTTTGTTCAATTTGCACACTTTCTTGGGATAAGTTCTGTGATGGAACCCTGGGGGTTACATCATATATATTTCTTCAGAAAGATCCCCATTGAGAAAAGCATTGTTGATGTCTAGTTGTATGACAGGCCAACCATAATAAACATCAACAGTAAGAATGACCCTAATAGTCACTACAAGAAATTTCAGAAAAAATGACGATAAAATTCGTCATGTAAACCTTATTTTTCGTCACAAAAGTAAATTGATGACGAAATTTTATCGTCACAGAGATCGTCACCGTAGCCGCGTCATAATAGGTCTAGGCGACAAATTTTGAAGTTGTCACCAAACGTTTCACTTTTAATGACATTTATAAGTATCGTCATGTTATTTAGTCACCTTTCATGACGATAATATTGTCACGTTTATTATGAAAATTTTGTCATGTAAACGATTATTTTGTCATAAAAAGACAAGTTTTAAATGACAAAAACTGAACATTGTCATCTACATATCATTTTTTAATGACGAATTTTCGTATTTTATCGAATTTACAAAATTTCCGTGACGAATATCTTTGTAGCGTTTTCTTTATAAAAATCATCATATTTCATATAATTCGTCATGAAAGATTTATTTTATAATTACAAAATATTAGTCGTCACATATTTTTTTTTAAAAAAAAAAAAAATATGACGATAACAAAAATGTCACAATGAAATAGAAGTAGTGACGAAATATTCATTGTCTCCAAAAACATACAAAAACGACAAATTCTTTTGTTAGGAAATTATTAACTCTATGACTACGAAGAAAAAATAGTCATTAAAAACTTGTGATATAATGATAACATAAGTTGTGAAAATGTTTGGCCCAAACTTATATCTTTAGAGAAAAAAAAAAGCCCAATCTTCATGTCTTCTATGCGTAACTCACACTCCCAAGTCAAAAGCCCAATCCTTATCAAATTGTGAAACCCAATTAATTCCATTCCAGCAATCATCACCACCAAATCCAAATTGGCCTCATCCTCATTCATGTTGTTATCCTTTTTGCTACTTCTTCCTAGTTCCTAATTCACCCTCACAGTTCACGGCAAACATTCCAACATTCGTAAATCAAACTCACGCATCTTCACTTAGATCCACAAACGACAGAAGGAAAGACAGAAACAACCATCGGGCTCCGCGTCTGCCTGACCTCGGCGACGGCACAGATACTCGGCGTCAGACGACGGTGGTCCGCACGGGCTCGTCTGCGACTACGCCCGTAGCTTCAGGCTAATGGTGGCGGGATGACGACCGATATCCTTAAAGAGAGACTGAAGCTGATGGGGCGGAGGACGACCGAGAGGTCCGCGTCGGAACCGGCCGGCAATAGCGACGGTTGTTCTGTCGGGCTCTGGCTGCGTCGGTCTGAGAAATCTGACGGTTCACCAGCACGCGACTCTGACTGACAAGAGGCTCCCAAAGACGGTTGGCGGATTGATCCCCAAGGCGACGGCAACACTGCAACGAGCAGTATCGTTCGGGCACCAGGCTAAGTGGTGCCGGCGACCGCGCCTACCGAAGTGGCTCTGAGTGGTAGTTCGAGCGTCGACATGCCTCCGGAAGAGAGACTAAACCTGCTGCAACCACACCAATCCAGGAAACATGAATCTTGCAGATGAAAAAAAAATGAGTTTATCAAATCTAATTGAAACAAAATATATGGAAGAGTGAATATTCTGTATTTGAGTTTTGGTGAAGAGAGGGTGATGAAGATGATGAAGGGTGGCTGCTCTTTAGGGTTAAATGGAAGAGAAAGGTCGGTCAAATTTATTTTTGGTAACCTCCCGTGAATTATGGCCGAGGGAGAAGGTGAAAGAAAACGTGGGGAGAATGATAAGGAACGGTTTTGCTCACCTTGAAATCTTTCCCTCTTTTAAATTTCTTATTTCCTTATTCTATACTCTTTTCCTTCAATTGGATTATCTTGAGTACAATTAAGAGTATGCTAATAATATTAACTTTAATTTCCTTTCTATTTTATTTATTTACCTTATTTAGCATTACAGGTGTTAATTATAATAATTATGCTAATTGATAAATGATAATAATAATACTAATTTAAATAAATCATTATTATTTATTATTATTATTATTATTATCATTATTATCATTATTACTAAATCTATTACTAATGATAGATTCAAAAAAAGAAAAACGTCTACTTAAAATAATTGAATTTAAAATTTACTTATCGAAGATAAATTTGAAATATATTTTTATATAACTTCAAATTTTAGATTTTCTTTTTAAATATTACATGTATGAGTATAAAAATAAATAAAATTTTATTAAATCATTGTTTGTGAACAATATTGAACGTTTGTGGATAAGCTCGTGTTCGTTCAACTATTAAACGACCTTAGTTTCTTGTTCAACCGTGAATGTATGAGCTCTATTGAACACAAACAAGCTTAAACAAGATTTTGTCAGTGAATGTTCGTTTCATTAACAAACTTTCCTACTTCAAATAAATTATTTACAGTTTGCTTTAATATATAACGTAGAAAGTAACCCTACTAAAATACTATTACAAACATTTTCAGTTATTTTATGAGATATCGTCTAGAGTTTTAGAAAAAAATAGTATTCAAAAAAATAGTTTAGCAGTTAGTATAAAGATCAATTAAGTATCATCACAAAAACAAATTATACAATGACGAATGATACGCAACCGTCATTTTAAATAATATATATTAATATGTAGAATTTAGATATACTATAATTTTTCTTCACAAAACAAAACTATATAAGGACAAGTTTTTCGAAAGTGTCAAATTAAATACACTAAAAACACAACGATTGATTTTCGTCGCAGTTACTTTCTTCGTAATATGCATTAATGTGGCGAATTTAGATGTATTATAATGTATCGTCACAAAGCAAAGTTATATAATGACGAATTATATGTGAGCGTCATTTTAAATAAAACAAAAACAAAGATTTTTTTTTCGTCGTTGTGAACTTTGTCATAATGTGTATTAATGTGACGAATTTAGATGATTACAACTAATCGTCACAATAGAAAATTATATAATGACGAATTTTTTGTAAGCATCATGTTAAATAAAATAAAAAATAACAAAACAACGATACTTATTTCGTCACACTAAATTTCGTCATTATATGTATTATTGTGACGAATTTAGAGCTATTATAATGTATCGTCTCAATAAATAATTATATAATGACGAATTAGTCGTAAACGCCATTGTAAATAACAACAACGGTGACCACATTTTGTATGTCACATTTAATTTCGTCTCATTTTAAATAAATGTGACGAATTTAGATGTATAGGTGACGAATTGAAGTGCATTGTCATGAAAAATACCATTATGTGACAAAAAATAAATTATAAGATGACAAATATGGTAGTCGTCGCCGAATGCAATGATGTAATGACGATCTCTAAAATTTGTCACCATAAGGCAACATACGGTGACGATTTTTTTTTTCGTCACATGAATTTCGTCACTTTTTGACAGTTTGACAGTTTGTCATAATGCCTTACTACTTCGTTGACTAATTCATCAGCCTCTGGTCGACTATCCATCTGCTCGATCATTAAGCTACGTGCCCTCACTAGACTAACCTGTCGGTGTTGAACCGATGATATAATATCCCACATCAATAGACAACTAACCTTGCAAACTAAAAACAACTAACCTTGCAAACTGAATACAACTAACCTTGCATACTAGACATAATTAACTTGCAACTAGAGAAAACTAACATTGCAAGTAAAGACAACTAACCTTGCAACTAAAGATAACTAACCTTGCAACTACAGACAACTAACCTATCAAACTGAATACAACTAAACATTGAAAACTGAAAACAACTAACCCTGCAACAAGATAGAACTAACCTTGCAACTAAATCGACTAACTTTGCAACTGAAGACAACTAACCTCGCAAACTGAATATAACTAAAAATTGCAAATAAAACAACTAACCCTGCCACAAGATAGAACTAACTTTTCAAGTACGGACAACTAACCCTGCAACTAGAGAAAACTAACATTGCAACTAGACGAACTAACCTTGCAACTAGATAGAACTTAACTTGTAACTACAGACAACTAACCTTGCAACTAGATGCAAAAACTCAAAATAAGAGAGAAAACTAAAGGAAAAGTCGGGTATTTAAGTGTACAGTGAAAAAAAATCTTCAAAAGTAACCTTGCAACTAGATATAACTAACTTTTCAACTACAAACAACTAACATTGTAAGTAAAGATAACTATGTTAGTGTTATATATTGAAAGCTTAGCTTTGGATGATATTACACTTTTACCCTTTATGGATGAGAAACATGTTAGATTAAACAAGTTCTACGTTCTGTTGTTTTGCATTAGATAGTGTGGGTCGTCATTGGGCGAACCGAAGATCATACTATCAGTTACTCGCGAAACAAGAATTAATGGTTCACAACTTAGATGGACATGAACACCCCATTGTGAACGGTTGCAGTGTCAACTGTACAGTTTGTCATGGCTGATTAGTTGCACTAGTACATTTATGTATTGAACATGATCCCAGAGAGGAGCAGTTCGTTTTATATTGATCATTGTAAACGAACTAGGCCTCGGTTAATTACTGTGTGCTCTTAACCCGTAAGATATTATACAGGCATATATGTGTAGTACTTATTACTTTGATTCACATGGGTGAGGCTTAGTGAACTGGGCCAATAGACCCGCTGTCCTGGGTAATATTGTTGCATGTAGCATGTGCTGTCAGGATATTTATTGTCACCATATGCGTTAGTTTGATGATGTCCCCGGAGTGCGTTCATGAAGGATTATTATGCTAAGCCCTGCAGGTGGATTAAATTCTGGCATAGTAATAATGTGATGAACGAGCGCCAGCTTCGGTGAAATAATAATAAATTAATTTATTCTTGATTGTCAGTAATCGAATGAATGAATGGACATTATATCTTAAACATGGGGAGATAAATCGAGTAATTATTATTGGAGTCTCAATTGTAAATTGGGCTAGAAAAAGAGAGTGCAATAATATTATGTTGGTGGCCCATTTAATATTATTTAGTTAATAAGTGGCTTGATCCACAAGTATTTTAATTAATTAAGGAGCCCTTCCCCTAATCTCCTAAGGTTCCCTACTGTAGCTCTATATATACATCATTAAGCTCATGGGAAGAGAACATGATTCATAAATCACGTTATACACGTTGTCCATCATCTTCTCTCCCTCAGTTCCCGTTTGAGCTTTATCTTCTTCTTGTTGTTCCACAGGTACAAAATTAAGAGGTGTTTGAGATATACAATAGAAGATTTGTAGGTAAACTGAGACGAAATATATTTTATCGTATAGAACTAACCGAAGGTCCGATCAAGGCGTGCAGCATACCCAGACGACCGTCTCGACGAGAGATTTCCATCGCCAAAGAGATCGCCGCCATCCGACGCTGCACGCGCCCTCACGCGCCACCAGAAGCACCGAGGCAGTAAACTTTATCTTGATCTGTTTGCACCCGCTTGATCCAGTTTTTGATCCGATCTTGTTCGTGCAGCCCTAAGACGTGATTTGCAGTCAACAATTCATTGGTGTGCTGTGTACGGCCATCTAGAAGATCAGCCAGATCGCCATAAATTTTAAGCCGTAAGTTCTCTACGCAAACCTTTAGATTTGTTGCGAATAGGTTTACGTTTTGCTATTTAATTCATGATTTATGCATAACGAGATCCTCATAGATCCCAAAAAGTGGTATCAGAGCACTTGGTTTAATTCGTTTTGTAAAAATTCAAATTTTTACGACTTTATTTGTCAAGATGTGTTCAAACGCAGCCATATATTGGATTATATTCGCATAACTTGGTTTTGCAGGAATTAGTTTAGTCCACTATTATGGCCGACTATGTGTTTGATGAATGTTGATGAATGTGATGTATAGTTTTAAATTTGTTTTTAAAGCTTCGGACATGTCAAGGAATTTATGGATGAATGTTTGTAATAATGATTCGCCCGGGGGTTGACCGGATAGATTTAATTATTGTTTAGAAAAATATGTACATCCATTCGTTGGATCTGGGATCGGATTATGTAATTTTGTAAATTATTTTTTCGTGTTGTAATCATGGATTAATTGCCGGGAGATTACAAGAGATCAACCAGCCTCGAAAAATCATCCGGACTGGAGCCCAGAGACCGCGCGAACTCGCGCAGAAGAAAAAAAAATTGCTCCGGATTTCCGACCACCGACGGCGGCGAGCTGTGCGGTGGAGAGGTTTTGATTGGTAGGCAAGCAGTACGATATCAGCCAGGATTCTACTGCAGTGGGAGTTCCAATTGAACAGGGAAAGAATATACAAGGTTTCTTTGTTTATGAAAACTCAATATTTAATGGCCATAATAGTGGATTTATTTATTTATTTATTTAAATTCATTATGATATTAATTATTTATATATTTAAGCATGTTATTTAATTATTTTATTTGCATGGGATTAATTGGAATTGTATATTTATTTATGCATGTTAATTAATTATTGCATTTACATATGATTAATTTAGAATTGCATAAATATTTAAATAAGTAAAAATCCTCATTTAAATTATACTAAGTCTGAGAAGGGATTTTAAATTACAGTTAATTGTAATATTCTTAAGGCCTTTATTTTTAATTTGTCGGTAAATCAATTAATTGTGGTATGGGCTCCCCCTCGGGTGACATCACTAAAATTAATTGTAGGTAATTACCAGGACGAATTTCTAAATAGACGATTAGAGGGAATCTTATGAGAGAGTATGGGCTTCCCTCGGATGACGTATAATCGAATTCGTATGAACTCAGGATCGAGAAATGGGATTCACTTAGAATGCGATTTATTTATAACTCCCCTCGGGGTCTCTGAATTTACTGCATGGCCAAATGGAGACCGACAATTAATATCGTTTGTCATGAATTTGGTTTTGACTTATGGAGATTAATGGGCCTTTGAAAGCCCTTCTCTTACAAATGTTGAGTTATGTAGGGTTACCTCGTATCATGCATTGACTCTCGGTTTTTTGAGATGTCGGTGAATTTAAGTTAATATTGTTTTGTGGATGTCAATATTATCAGTTAAATTCAAATGTGTTTAATCTGTAAAATTATTTTCATGTTTCTTAGATATTCATCATGTCTTTCAATCCGTTATCTGTCATTCTAAAAGAAAATCAACTTGCTAGTCCTAAACCATTTGATTGGAAGAGGAACTTAGACATTGTCATGTCGATCACCATGGCTAGGGACACTCCCGTAAGAGAACATGTCCAGAAGCTAATGTAGCAGTTCGCTCGCATGGAGTCTGAAGGTTCTCACATTCGTGAGAGCATCAAGGTTGACATTATACTCTTCATACTGCATAAGGACCTCAACCAGCTTTGCTACAGTTATGACGAGCTTCTTCGGAAACTGTAAGTGGCTTAGCTGATTGGGGAACTTGAGGCGGTTGAGAAGATTATCCATGATGAGCAAGAGATGATTCCTGCAGAACGTGAGATGGCCTCATCCTCCTAAGTCCGTAGGGATAAAGACAAAAATGAGCTCTGTTCAGGAGGCAATGGAAACATCTAGAGCTGAGAGATCGAGATAGAAGGTCGACTGCCCTCTCCCCAAGAAAGGTAACTCTCTCGTTAATGTCGTAGAAACATGTTTAGTGGTTGTATCTACCAGAACCTGCTCTGTAGATACTGGAGCCACTGATCATGTCTGCAATTCATTGTAGGGGTTCCAGGAAACCCGATGGCTTAGGGAGGGAGAGATCACCGTCTACATGGGCGATGCTACGAAAGTGGCAGCTGTTGCAGTGAGAGACGTTACTTTATCTTTTGATAGTAGTATTTTGGTTTTGAGACATTGCCTTTATGTTCCTAGTTTTACAAAGAATCTTGTTTCAGTTTCTAAACTCGTTATGGATGGTTTTTCATTTACATTTGATGATATGCTTATTATTCGTTATGGAAAGCATTTCATATGTTCTGGTTCATTAGTTGGCAATTTGTATGTTCTCAAACAAAACTCTCTCACACTGCAACAAACTGAATTGAATAATATCACGACTAATTTAATAAGAGTAAGGAATCTTCGAGTATGAATCAAGCATATCTTTGGAACCTTAGACTTGGGCACATCAACATTAGGAGGATTCAAGAGTTAGTGGCCAGTGGACTCCCTGGTCCATTGGAAGAGCACAATCCAACTTGCGAATCGTGCTTGGCAGGTAAGATGGCCAAGAGGCCTTTTACGGCAAAGGGGTATAGGAGCCAAGAAGTGCTAGGATTGATTCATTCTAATTTATGTGGTCCTATGTTGATCTAGGCTAGAGAAGGTTTCGAGTATTTTGTCACTTTTATTGATGATTACTCGAGATATGGGTACATTTATCTGTTGCACCACAAGTCCGAATGCTTTGAGATATTCAAGGAGTATCGGGCAGTTGTGGAGAAGTTTCATGGCAAAAGTATCAAGTCATCCAATCTGATCGAGGTGGCAAATACCTCTTTGAAGAGTTCAGGACATACTTATCGGAAGCTGGGATTGAATCCCTATTTACTGCACCCGGCACGACCCAGCAGAACGGGATTGCAGAGTGAAGAAATAGGACTCTTATGGAAATGGTTAGGTCGATGATGAGTTATTCTAGATTACCAGATTCGTTCAGGAGATTGACACTGGAAACAGCTGTGTATATTCTGAACATGGTTCCTTCAAAGTCGGTTGAAACTACTCCTTATGAGATGTATAAAGGACGCAAGCCCAGTTTCTCACAGTTTCGAATATGGGGTACTCCTGCACACGTGTTAGTGCAGGAAGCTGGCAAGTTGGAGAAACGTTTGGAAGCACGAGTATTCATTGGCTATCCCAAGGGAACGAAAGGTGGATTATTTTATAGTCCCGACGATCAGAAGTGGTCGTTAGCATGAACGCTAGATTCTTGTAAGAAGACTATATAATGAATCATAAGCCCGCAAGTAGACTAGTCTTAGAGGAGTTGAAGGGTGAAGTTGACAGTTCCCCACCGAGTGCGCAAGTAGATACATCACATAATACTGCAACACGTAACACTGAGAGTGTACCAGTGCAGAGAGTACCTCGTCGTAGTGGGAGGGTTTCTCAGTTACCCGACCGATGGATAGGTCTTGGAGAGTCTAAGGGCTCAGTTCCAGAAAACCTAGAATCGGACCCAAGAACCTACAACGAGGTACTCCAAGATAAAGATGCAGATTCATGGAATGTTGCAATGAATGCTGAAATGGGGTCAATGGACTCTAATCAGGTCTGTGATCTTGTAGAACCACCCGATGAGGTACGACCCATTGGATGTAAGTGGATCTATAAGAGAAAGAGAGGATCGGATGGGGAGGTGCAAACCTTCAAAGCTGGGCTTGTTGCGAAAGGTTATACCCAGATTTAGGGTATAGATTATGATGAGACCTTTTTGCCAGTAGGTATGCTTAAGTCCATTCGGATTCTCTTGGTTGTAGCAGCGCATATGGATTATGAGGTCTGGCATATGGATGTCAAGACGGCTTTTCTTAATGGAAACCTTCAGGAAGACATCTATATGCAGCAACCCGAGGGATTAATTGTTGAAGGTCGTGAGCATCTAGTGTGTAAGCTTAAACGGTCCATTTATGGATTGAAGCAAGCTTCGAGGTCTTGGAACATTCGGTTCAATGAGGTGATCCAGTCGTACGGGTTCACTCAATGTTCGGATGAGCATTGCGTGTACAAGAAAATCAGTGGGAGCGTGGTGGTGATTCTTATGTTGTACGTGGATGACATACTTCTTATTGGAAACAGTAAGAAGGAGTTATCAAACGTAAAGGTGTGGTTGTCTAAGTTGTTTGATATGAAGGACTTAGGAGAAGCGGGACACATTCTTGGCTAGGTTCAACATGCAGTATTCCAAGAAAGGTATCTTGCCTTTCAGAAAAGGAATCTCTCTCTCTAAGGAGATGTCTCCCAAGACGTCTCAAGAGATTGAGGACATGAACACAGTTCCTTATGCATCGGCAGTAGGAAGTCTTATGTATACTATGCTTTGTACTAGGCCAGATATCAGCTACGCCGTTGGCTTAGTAGCAAGATATCAAAGTAATCCGAGTAGGGAACATTGGTCTGGGGTGAAGCATATACTCAAGTACTTGAGAAAGACTAAGGAGTACATGTTAGTACACTGTGCAGACAGCTCGTTACCTCTACTTACAGTGATTCTGATTTCCAGTCAGATAGGGACGAGAGTAAGTCAACCTCTGGTTATGTGTTTACCATGGGAGGTGGAGCCATTTCATAGAGGATTGCTAAGCAGAATGGCATGGCAGACTCCACCATGGAAGCCGAGTACATAGCAGCCTCAGAGGCAGCGAAAGAGGCAGTTTGGCTCAGAAACTTCTTAGTGGACATAGAGGTGATTCTGAGTTTGCCACGTGGTATCACCGTGTACTGTGATAACAGGAGAGCAGTAGCAAACTCAAGGGAACCACGAGCCCACAGAGCAAGTAAACACATAAAACGCAAGTACCATCTGATCTGAGAGATAGTTGGTAGAGGAGACGTTGATGTTGCCAAGATTGCATCTGAGGACAACGTAGTTGATCCTTTCACGAAGAGTTTGCCGGAGAAGGTCTTCGTCAAACACTTGACAGGAATGGGAGCCAAGTGCATGGCGATAGGATCGACATAGGTCGTTTAGAATAACGGATTGATAGGACTATACTTGTAAAAGCGAATGCTTTAAGTATAAGTGGGAGATTGTTAGTGTTATATACTGAAAACTTAGCTTTGCATGATATTAAACTTTTAACCTTTATGAATGAGAAACATGTTAGATTAAACAAGTTCTACGTTCTGTTTTTTTGCATTAGATAGTGTGGGTCTTAACCGGGCGAACCGAAGATCATACTATCAGTTACTCGCAAAACAAGAATTAATGGTTCATAACCTAGATGAACATGAATACCCCATCGTGAACGGTTGTAGTGTCAACTGTACAGATTGTCTTAGTTGATTAGTTGCACTAGTACATTTATGTATTGAACAAGATCCCAGAGAGGAGCAGTTCGTTTTATATTGATCGTCGTAAATGAACTAGGCCTCTATTAATTACTGCGTGCTCTTAACCCGTAAGATACTAAACAGGCATATATTTGTAGTACTTATTACTTTGATTCACATCGGTGAGGCTTAGTGAACTGGGCCCATAAACCCGCTGTCTTGGGTAATATTACTGCATGTAGGATGTGCTATTAGGATATTTACGGTCACCATGTGCATTAGTTTGGTGATGTCCCCGGAGTGAGTTCATGAAGGATTATTATGCTAAACATTGCAGGTGGATTAAATTCTGGCATAGTAATAATGTGATGAGCGAGCGCTAGCTTCGGTGAATAATAATAAATTAATTAATTAATTCTTGATTGTCAGTAATCGAATTAATTAATGGACATTGTATCTTAAACATAGGGAGATAAATCGAGTAATTATTATTGGAGTCTCAATTATAAATTGGGCTAGGAAAAGGGAGTGCAATAGTATTATGTTGGTGGCCCATTTAATATTATTTAATTAATTAAAATAAGTGCCTTGGTCTACAAGTATTTTAATTAATTAAGGAGCCCTTCTCCTAATCTCCTAAGGGTCCCTACTGTAGCTCTATATTTACAATATTAAACTCATGGGAAGAGAACATGATTCATAAATCACGTTATACACGCCGCCCATCATCTTCTCTCTCTCAGTTCCCATTCGAGCTTTATCTTCTTCTTGTTGTTCTACCGGTACAAGATTAAGAGGTGTTTGAGATATACAGTAGATGATCTGTAGGTAAACCGAGACGAAATATATTTTATCGTACAGAACTAACCTGAGGTATGATCAAGGCGTGCAGCATACCCAAACGACCGTCTCGATCGAGAACTTTCCATCGCCGCCGAGATCGCCGCCATCTGACGCCGCACACGCCCTCACGCGCCACCGGAAGCTCACAGGCAGCAAACTTCGTCTTGATCTGTTTGCACCCGCTTGATCCAGTTTTTGATCCGATCTTGTTCGTGCAGCCCTAAGACGTGATTTGTAGTCAACAATTCATTGGTGTGCTGTGTACGGTCATCCAGAAGATCAGCCAGATCACCATAAATTTTAGGCCGTAAGTTCTCTATGCAAACCTTTAGATCTACTGTGCATAGGTTTACGTTTTGCTATTGAATTCGTGATTTGTGCATAACGAGATTCTCATAGATCCCAACAAACTAAACTAGCAACTACGTACAACTAAACTAGCAACTACGAAATAGTAGCCAACCTTGCAACTTTAGACAACTAACCTTGCATAAAATAAAACTAGTCTTGCATCAAAAAATCATATTCATCCATAAACAAAATATAAATCTTAATTACAAAAAGAAAAAATAAAAAAAATAATTGTTAACAAAAAGAATATTTATCATCAAGAGTTTTGAAATCCAAAAACATTATCATTTAAATCCAACTACAAGTCAATTGTTTTTATACTGCACAAGCTTTATCCTCTTTGCAGGATTCTTCTTTGCTCCAAATTCAACTGTCTTCTTCTCATTTCCTGTTTTCATCTCATTGAATTCATTTAGGAAAATTTCCAAGCAATATTTAATATGCATTTATTTCAATTGCTCAGGTTTGTCCTTTATAAGACCATTGTTCCAGTGTTTAACACCACCTCCAAAATATGTTTCCATATGCCGCATAACAAACACTCCACAGTCAATTTTGTTCTTCTCATCTCTCCAAGACATATCCAGTCTGGTTGGCTTCAATCTTAAGACAGATAATACCAATTCAAGGCGATCTTTGAATTTGAGATATTCATTAAGTAGTTTTTTCTGAAAAAAAAAATAATTATTAAAAATATATTAACATTGGATATTATAATATTAACCATATATGCAATGTTCTAAAATTAATTTAAAAAGATTAGAGATTATTACCATATTCAAATGTTGGGTCTCATATTTTCCACAGGAAAGTCCGCCAACAGAAGAATTGTCCAATATATGATGTCCAGTGTATGAATAAGATTTTCCTTCAAATCAAAACAGACCACATACAAGTGCTCACTCTTGCACATAGGAAATAAAATATGATAAAAAAGAAAAATTATATAATATTAGCATGTTACTAAATAATTAAACTAATCAATACCAATTTAAAAAGAAAATTACCATATCAACATCTTTAAGTTTAGAATGAACTTTTGATTTTCTAAAATCATTATCCATACTCTCTATGAATAAAAGGACTTCGGCCTTCAAATCTCATTTCTCCTTGGCGATTGGAACGCTGTAATTCTGGAAACATGTGAAAAAAATATGTTATGAAATAGTAAAGAAAATATAACTAACCTTGCAACTACTGATAAATAATATTGCAACTACATAAAACTAAATTTGCAACTATAGACAACTAACATTGCAACTAAAACGCAACTAACACTGCAACTTCAAAGAACTAACCTTGCAAACTACAGACAACTAACCTTGCAACTAAAACACAAATAACCCTGCAACTACAGACAACTATCCTTGCAACTACAGACAACTAACCTAGCAACTACAGACAACTAACTTTGCAACTACAGACAACTAACCTAGCAACTAGGCATAACTGACCTTGCAACTAGATAGAACTAAACTTTCGACTACAGACAACTAACCTAGCAATTACAAGAAAATATTCAAATAAATCGGAATCAAATAAATAAGAAAACTTTTTTTTTATATAAACATCCCAGTGTGGGATGGGGGGTTGAGGCTACACCCCCGACCTGTGAATATAAAGGCCCCGAAAGGTCTAAAAAGTCAATGGTCTACATTAATGTCGAAGATACATAGAGCAACATCAAAAGAAAAAAAACAAAAAGTACAAGGATCACAAAATATCCGATGTGGATCTAGAATCAAGTCCTCATAAAAGGTCGTCCTGGTCAGAGTGACCTGGCATGGGGTCCAAAACGGCCAATCTAGTCAGGGTCAGGTGGTGGCGGTCGTCCAAATCCGAAGGATGGGTACTCTAGCTGGTCCATCCAAATGAGCGTTCGAAGCCGGAGGGGAATGTCCTCAGGATGAAGAATGCGTCTCTGGGGTATAGATGCCCACGTGCTAGCAAACAAATCAGCAGTCAGATTCTCATCTCGGAATATGTGTGAGACCTGGTAGTGGATCGATCAGAGGGTGTCTCTGATGCGTATAAGGGGATGCTGGATCTGCCATGAGCCCTGGTGGCTATATGTCAAAAGTGTGACGACAACTGCAGCATCCATCTATATCCAGATTTGGAGAAGATCGAGGCAGCAATCTCAAGACCAATCTGGAGCGCCTGAACCTCAGCATCATAACTCGAGGAGGCCCGGACTGGCCCATGGAAGGCAGAGATGAGTGCCCCACCATGATTCCTAATCAGGCCCCTTCTTCCAGCAGCTCTGGTGTGTCTGTCGAATGCGCCATCAGTGTTTAGCTTAACCCAAGGGGCCTTGGGTTTCAGCCAAACAACGGTCCTGGTTCGTGGATGCTGGACAGGTAAAGGGGGTGGTGTCTCAAACGATGGGACAGTGTACAACCTCTCCAGTCTCTCATCGTGAGTCTACCCAGGGCGGTGAGGAGAGAGAGGTTTCTGTCAACCTGCAAAATGATGTGAGCAAAAGAAAATATAATATCCCTATGCTTCGCGTTATTCCTTTCTGTCCAGGCGGACCATAGGATCAGACAAGGAATAAGGAAGCCCACGTGTCTACTGTTTGTGCGGTGTGAGGAAAAACTCAGAAGCTCAAAAAAACTGTATGTAGTGGGTAGGGGTGTATGAGTATATCTGGCATAGTGCTCCCACACTCTCCTCACAATCTCACTCTCAAGGAAAAGATGGGTGAAAGTCTCGATCTCAAAGGTACCAGTCTCAGCACAACAATGGCAACGAGACGGAAAGGAGAACCCTCTCGCCTACATCACAGTGTCAATGGGAATGCACCGTAATAGGAGAAGCCACAAAAAGACGGAAATGGTCGGGGTGAGAAGGTCGGTCTAGATGGACCTGAAGAGAAGATTAGGCCGGTTGCCCAGCCTCACATCTCCCCAGGCCGATGACGTAGAGAATGCATCCGAAGATGTAAGTCTCCACCTCATGCCATCCAAACCTCCCTCCAAAATGGGAATCTGATGGATCTGGTCAATCTCTAGAATACTGAAACCCCCACCCTCACCAAGAATATCCTCCATCTTATCTCTATCCCAAAATCCCCTCGTCCAAAGGTCCTTTACCTGCATGAAAGATAAGTGAGTGACCGGCCTAGTACTCGAAAGGGGGGCCTCGCCGAACCACCACTCATCCCAGAAGCTAACCTCCCCAGAACCCAAGGTCCAAAAAATGTGCTTCTGAGCACATCTGCCAAC
>CACSLK010034108.1:11822622-11833152 GCA_902706635.1 Striga hermonthica | reverse complement strand
TATATTAATTGTGGGGTTGCTCCACAGTATTAATATATTAGAAGCCCTTATCCTATTCTCCTTAGGGTCCCTACTGTAGCTCTATATATAGAGCATTAGGCTCATGGAAGAAGAGAACAATCCCACAACTTGAATAAGTCGTCTGCCCCTCTCTTTCTCTCTCTTCCAAGGAGTTCTTCTATTTCTCCACTGATACAAGATCTAGAAAGCTGTTTGAGAATACAGTAGAAGATCTTAAGGTATATAGAGATTCCAATCATACATCCAAACCGGAGACCAAAACCAGCAAGTGACCATACCACGACGACCAGGACGACGAGACGAAGAGATCGCCGTCGAGATCGCCGTCGTACACCGCCGCACGCGCCCACACGCGCCGCCGGGAGGAGCCTGCTGCTGGGACTTGCACCGGCGCGTGAGAGAGTGTGTGACCTCCGTTTTCCGACCGGTCAACGCCGTTGACTTCGCCGTGACGTCAGCTTTCTGGATTGGTTCCGAGAAGATTTGATTTGCGGTCAACTGTCCGGGCCAGCCAGATCTTTATAAATTTTAAGCAGTAAGTTTTCTTCATCAAACCTTTAGATCCGCTGCGCATAGGTTTATGTTGAATGTTTGTCCGTGATTTGTGCATATCGAGATCCTTGTGGGTTCCAACAGACCCATTATCTTTGATACTATGGATATACGACTTGACTCGCTTTTGTCTCACGAATCCCTGGAAGAACTTGGTATTGCGTTCCTCTTCCGCCACCCAGCGCACAGTAGCCTTTTGCTTCCAGAAATCTTCCCCCATGAGGAGGCGTAACTGGTACTCAGCATGACAGCAGCGTATCTCGGACCTATTCTCTGGTGAAGAATCCAGATCATAGATCCTTTCAGCCTCCACATACGCAGACTGAGCTGCAGTAAGGCGCTGAGTAATGTCACCAAAAGTCGTCCAGTTCCTCTGCTTCAAAACGCGGCGGAGTCTCCTGAGCTTCTCCTCCATGTTGCACATCCCATAGAGGTGCGTAGCCTGCTGCCAAGAAGCTCTAACAATATCGTAGTAAGAATGGTGGCGGACCCACATGTTCTGGAAGCGAAAGGACGCCCGTCGAGGGAAAATAGAGAACCGACACCGGATCAAAAGGGGAGCATGGCCGGATCCAATTCGAGGAAGTGTATTACAACCGTGGTCGCAAATACCCTGTCCATGCCTCTGAGTATAGAGCGCGGTCGAGTCTCTCCTTGACTCCGGTCCTCTCCCACGTAAATGGGGCCCCTTCGTAACCAGCATCGATTAGCTCACAATCCGATACAACGTGCGAGAAATCAAAGATCTCCGCTAAGCGGTCTGATACTCCACCAATGCGTTCATCGGGATGCAAAAATATGTTGAAATCACCGCTAACCATCCACGGTAATCCCTCCATACTCTCAGCAATCTCACGCATGGTGTCCTAGAGGTCATAACGACCAACCCTCGCACAGCTGGCATAAACCAAGGTGTGGAAGATCGGCTGCGGGAGGTGGGCGGCGGTGAGCTTCACGTGCAAGACCTGATCAGTATCTCAAAGGATCTGACAAGTAAAATCACGCGAATGGAAAAACCAAATCTTGTTAGAGGTGTTGCCCACCCCGATATGAAAGCCAAGGCGGCGCGAGTATACGTCAAAAGAGGGGTCACGAGTCAAAGGCTCTAAGAAAGCCGCAAAGTCAAGGTTATGCTCACGAATGAGATATCTAACGTGAGCAAGGGTGGTCCTATTAGCCAGACCACGGGCATTCCATGTTAGCGATGTGACTGACATGTCAAAAGTCAGTGGATCCGCCTAACTGGAATTTCCGTGGTTAGGCTGTGTCTGTATGTCTGGTAGAGATAGAACTAGGCCAGCCGAGAGCTGCGCAGTCCTAGATCTAGTCTGAGGTCTCTGGAGATATAGGCTCTCCTGGGCAGGGCCCTCACGCATAGAAAGAAACTCCGGAGGTAGGAGGGCGAGTTGTAGGGGCTCCAGGCCATCTGTGCTCTGAGCCTGGTCCTGAGTGGAAGGCGGCCCAGACTCGATAATGGGAGATGTGGCGGAAGAGGAAGGTAAGGTCAGAAGAAGTCGAGCTGGTGGGAGTAGAAGAGGCTCACCCATGTAATGTGGGGAGGGCTCTAAAGTCTGAATGGGAACCGAAGGGGAAGGAGGAGCCTCAATACAAAATAGGCTGGAGGAAGACTCTATCTCATAAACTAAAAGATCATCATCATCAAAGGGGGAGTTGGTCGAAGCTCCTAAGTGATCGGAGGGAGTGTGAATCTCCTCTCTCCGTCTCTATGTTAAGCACAAAGAAGTGAGAGTGGTAGCCATAGAGGCAGTCTGGAGGGACTGATGGGGGAATAGGCATGTAGCTTTGGCCTTGGGCCCATTCAGGATAGCCTTCTTGGGCCAGGTGGCCTCAGAGGTGATCTTGCCCTTGCCCTTTTGTCCCTTCGGATCGGGATCATGGGCAGGAGCCTTGCCCTTCTCCTTCGGGCTCCCCGGAGTGACAGAAGGGTTCAGCCTCGCTATGCGGCGATGAGGAGGCAAAGCAGGTCGGGACTTGTTGCCCCTGGTGTAACATTCTGCAACCCCATGTCCTACATGACTACATAGGGTGCACAACGGGGGAACTCTCTCGTAGACCACTTTCAAGATAGTGGTCTTGCTCGCTTGGTCAAGCTCAATCTCCTTAATGAGCTCGTCCCTGAGATCAATCTCCACGCACACCCGGGCGACAGATAATCTCGAGTGGTTTGCCATAGTGGCATCAGTCTCAATGGGGTTGCCAATGCAGCTGGTTATTGAGAAGAGGGCTGAAGGATCAAAAAGATGTGGTGAGAGGCCCGGTAGGCAGCACCATACCGGAACAATGGGATATTCCTCTACAAAATAGAAATCAGGGGTGTATTTGAACACCCGACCAGAACATCCAAAGATATTGAGGTACGTCTTAATCCAAACAGAGTTATAGTCCTCATTCAATTCAAAAAATAGCAGATAATGATTATAATTAAGAAACTTAGGTGACACTCTACCCTAGAACCCCAATTTGTCCAGACCGATAGATAAGTCCCGGAGGGAAGGAACAGTGAAGGAAAACTTCAAGATAACTGCACTCTCAAATGACTCTGCTAGGGAAGTAAACGTGGGCTCAGGGAAACTTACCTTGAACCTGCCCTCCTCGGTGCGAGAGACAGTCCCGCTTTGTTTGTCCCGAAACGATTCCAACATCATTCTCTGGTGGACCGGTTTGGCGGTGGATGTGCCAGACACCCTGTCTCGAAATGATCGAGCTCCGGTTGGGCGGGGGCCCTGGTTCACCGGTTGGGGAGGGGGGATGATCGTGCTCGTTCCTTGGGAAGAGATGCCCCTCGGTGGCCGCTCGCTGAGGTTCATTACTGACGGGGCGGTGGATACCGGAGGAGGGTCGCGCCCTAAAGCCCCTGCCGATAATGAGGGGAGAGGATCTTTGCCGGAGTTGGTCGCGGTCAAGTGTCCCTGTTCTGCAGTCGTGGGGGCTCAGCCGGGCTGAGAGGACGCCGGGGCTCGGCTGGGCTGAGAGGAAGCCGGCAAGATGGCGAACGGCGGGGCGGGGTTGGTGCCTGCGGGAAAAGGATACATCTTGGGGAGAGATCCGCCCATCTGATGGAGTCCAGCACCGATGAGCCGGAGGGAGGGATGCCGGCCGACGGTAGTGGGGATGGTGCGGAGGTCGCTGTCAACTGGCTCGCCGGGGAGTACGGCCAGGCTGTGCGGAGGGAATAGGTGGACGAGCCGGTTGAGGGAGGGTGAATTGCCTGTGGATATAGGCCTGGTCAATGAGGGTGTTGGGTCTGATGAGATGGGCCTTGTCAGAGAATGGGGGGTTATGGTGTGTAGGGGAGTTGGGGAGGGAGAGGGATTGGGCCAAGGCATGTGGCGACCTACATGAAATCAAAGTGGGTTCTGAGTTGGGCCTAGGGAGGGGCCCAATGTGTCGACCCACCAAAGGTTGAGCGGAGGGGAAATCTGTAGTCGATAGGATAAGCTTAGGTAGATGGGTAACAGCTGTCGCCGAGAGGTTTTCTGACGGAGGGTTGAAGTTTTTCGCCGGGAGGGAACCGAAATGAACCGTCCAAGGGTGGTTACCAGTAGGTTGGTCGACTAAGGCACCAGTGGCGTCAGATTGGACAATACCTTCTGGGAAAGTAACCGCCACAAGCGGCGGCGCTGCTACAGGCAATGACTGGCCATCGGTGGACGGTGTGTCACCGGAGCGGGATTTAACATGGGACGGCGGACCTCCTGCACGAGGGAGGCTAAACAACTCGGTTGGGTGAAAAGCATATTTAATTGCTTTCTTGAAATTGTTAGTCCATGAAGTGAATCTGCCGTGGAATTCACCGGAGTCCGGCGACTGAGAGCCGGTCAGGGATGCCATGGAGGCCGGGATCTGTGAGCTCGGGATGAAAGTCATAGCGAAAAGGGAAAGCGAGAAAGCGGAAGGGAAGGCGGGGTCGGGATGCCCGAAACCGGGCGGCGCGCCGCCGGCGACGATGGACGCCGGCAGGTCAAGCTGGTGGCAGGGTTAAAATTGAAGGGGAAGAATGGAAGGAAGAAGAAGGGGGTTGTAGAGAGAGAAATGTAGAGAGATGTGGGAGCATTTGTTTTGACAATTGTTATGGAGTTTTTTACTAGAGATGTTTGCGTCCTTTCTTTTTTCTTGGTTAATATATCTTTTTTTTCTTAGTTAATCAGCTTTTTATATTTTTTTATTCAAATTTTATAAACTAGGGATATATGATTTTGTACTAGATGTATGATTTTAGTAAGGGCAAATTCCTACCGAATTCCAACGGTATTTTTTTGTTGGAGTTCTGCCACATTTTGTTCACATGCGTAGGAAGAATCATTGGAATATTCCAACACGTATGTTCCGTTGGAATGGCTGTTGGAACCAATTCCAAAGGCTAATTGACCATAGGAATAAGCGATGGATAAACTGTTGGACAATAGTTCAATAGTTCAGGAATTCCAACGAATATTTTCCGTTGGAATGGATGTAGGAATTTATTTTCATAGGACTTTCCGTCGGCTTTTATCTATTCCGACGACCTTTTTCTCACGTTCTTTTATTCGTAGGATTATCCGTTGGAATAGCTATTCCAACGAAAAATATACTAAATTCCAATGGAAATTTCTGTTGGAATGTAACCTTTTTTTTAAGTGTATAAACCCTATTTGGTAAAGTAATTCTTGCAATGCTTTTATTATGCAATTGTGCTAAATAATCAAATGTCATAGATGAGTGTAATTTATGTAGATGAGTGTAATTTATGTAGTGACGACTAAAAATATTCCACATGTGAAGTAAACATATTGGCTAGGTGAATGAACATAATGGTTGGCTAGAACGATAAAAATAACCAAAATTAAATTAAATAACCCCTAAAATGGCCACCAAAAAATGAACATAATGATTGTAGTTTGGGTCAAATCTTCCAATACTATACTAACATCGCAGCCTACGGGAAAGAATAAATAAACACAATAATATACCATCCTAAATATACTGTACTGAAAAAAAAAAAAAAGAAAAAAACTAAAACTTTGTGCTCTAAACCTCTAATTCCAATAAAACGATAAAACAAGTTCATAATTTACATTTAAAGCCTTAGTCAAGTATTCAATTCACAGTAATAGAATTGTTCACCTACACAATTATACACAATAACACTCCTCCCCCCGTCATGTTGGAGCATGCAGATTTTGGATGCGCAACTTGCCAAGAAAGAAATCGAATTCACGCTTCCCAAGTGTCTTGGTGAAGATGTTAGTGACTTGTCCCGCAGAAGGAACACGAGTAGTAGAAATGAAACCCTGTAGAACAGATTCACGAAGAAAGTGACAATACACTTCTATGTGCTTGGTGTGCTCATGAAAAACTGGATTCGCCGCAATATGCAGCGCAGACTGACTATCTCAGTATAACCGCGTAGGCTGAGAGTGAGCGACACCAATAGTAGATAACAGACCCCGCAACCACATTAGCTCGCACAATGCAGTAGCCATCCCTGATATTAAGCCTCAGCAGAAAAGCAAGCGACAGTAACTTGTTTCTTGGTTGGCCAATAAATAGTAGAGTGATGGGTCTCCTCCTAGATCTGGAGTGAACCGGTGGAAATGAGCTCCAGTCTGTTCGAATCGTCTCCAAGTCGTTTGTAGATCGCCACGAACACCTGCAAGAACTCAACACCGGAAGTGTTTTCCGGTGAAGAGCCTCCGACGCTCAAGTCAGTGAGAGAAGAGAGAAGGAGCTCTGCTCAGTGGGAGCAGCAGCTGAATAATGAATCAGGAGAATAATAGTTAGGGTTTGGAGTCACCTCTACTCCTTTATATAAGGGTAGAAATGCTCACTGGAAATACCTGAAATGCCCTAGCCAACTTACATGAAGTGTCCAAAATGCCCTGGTCGGTTCACATTCTGCCCACTCTCTGAGTCAGCACCTAGATTCCTTCTTATCTCATACACATTCTCTAGCTCCAGAAGCCTTGCTACGACATTGAGGTAAATGTGAGTCGTCAGAAATACTCTAAGTCGATTCGGAGTCTTGTCGAGTCGACTTATGGTCCGGTTAGTATATCCGAGGCTCTCTGAAGGTTTATTCGCCTTTTGGCGCGTAAGTCGACTTAAACCAAGTCAACTTCCTAAAGTCGTCTTTTGATCGTCCCTGGACCAGTGGTGATCCTCATATGACTGATAGGCCATGTCGACTTTAGAGGTATCGTCTTGATGATATTGTTGGCAGCGTCTGTCGAGTCGAGTAACTAACGCCTGAACCGGGTTATGACCATAGGGCTATATCATCTAGTCCCCCCCAAAGAATTACTCTAAGCGACCTTGAGCTTAAGAGTAAATTTAGTAGTTAGGCCTTCTTTTTCTTTTGTTGATGAGTCGTCTCGTCTTTATTCTCAAATTGTCTTGTCGGTGATTCACGTGATTCGACTAGGACGCTTGTGGTTCAACCTTATTACTTAAGAACTTTTTCTGAGCATATCCACTATCATTATTTCGAATTTCGAACTTTTGAATTGGGACCTGACACGCCGCCTCATCTTTTCTTTTGCCGCTTCGAATTTTGTGCCACATCTGAACCGTTGATTTTTACTTTAATCCAACAGCCAGGGTTCCGCAGTTCCTCCTATAAGTATTTTCTTCTTCCTCCCCCCCATACTTTTCGCACTCAAGGATTCTCGAACTTTCCCTTTTCTCCGGCAATAAAGCATCCAGCGATTTCGGCGTGCATCTCCTTCCGGCTACTTCTCCAACACTTTCGGAACTTCTTATTCCAGTCAATATGTGTAAGTTTCCCTTAACCTCTATTTCTGAAAGATTTTTATGCCTATTTTCTGGGTTTTTGATTTTGAAGTTCTATGTATGTTCTTCGTGTTCTTGAGGATCTTTGAATGATTCTGGGTGTATTAGTGCTAGATCTTAAAATGTGTTTTTTCCGATTTAAGACCATGTTTATGAGAAAGTCAACTTTTCGAGGCGTAGTCGACTTTATCTTCTTCGCGCGTCGACCTTTGTCGATCTTGGTATTTCCTGTTCCTTCTTTGCTACCGACCCTCGTCTTCTGACGAGTCCATGTTGGGCTCTGGCCTTTTTCTTTTTCACCATCCTTCTGGCCCAAGTGGTTTCCCCTAAGGTCGACTTTATGGCTAGAAGCCTTCACATATCGACGCACTCTATCGCCTTCTTTCACTTTTATACTGATCTTCATTTCTCGACTCTTTCTCATAGATTCTGGGTCCGACTCCATTTCTGGCTCTATTCCTAGCTCTTTTGTCCGTCAAATAGAGGAATACTCAAGCTCCGATTCTGTCGAAATAATTGGCTCTAAACCTGCAGTCGAGCAAGAGAGGTCACAGGGTTCATCCACCTCGATTTTTGGAATAGACCACAACGTATATACCCAAGCACTTTTGTCAGGTGAGTTCATGCAAAATAAAGACGATCCTAATCGAGGTAGCGACTCTCCTCGACTAAACCTCCTTCCCCAAGGTATTCCCCTTAGGCTCTTAGATATTCCTCTATATAGGACGAGCCCTATTTCTTTCTCAATAACGCCTTCCTATCTTAAGTCTCGAGATGTAACCATAGCTTGTCCTCTAGCCAAGTTAGCTGTTCTAAATCCATTTTCTTATGCCTCTACAGCCAAATCGAGGGATTTAGGTCGTTCGGCGGTCTACCTTCTGACTGGGAGTTGCTTCCCCCTGGCCCCAATGATGTTTTCCCTCACCCCCCTAAGGGTTGCTTCACTTTCTTCGTCGACCAAATAATGTTTGGCTTGCGGTTCCCTGTTCAACCCGAGCTTTTATCGATTAGCAACATGTACAGTGTACCCATAAATCAATTTTCTCCTAACGCACCATTCGCATTATGGTGGCTTTCATCATAATTTGTAAGATAAAGTTTGGCCACTTCTTGCCCGAGTTTCTCTTGTATTGTTATAGTTATCGCTTCATAAAGGACGCCCATTGTCTGGGTCGTCGTCCCGGTGTTTCTTTCCTCGAGGATCTTTCTTCGAACGTAACCGAGTGGAAGACCAAGTTCTTTTACCTCCGTCCTGCTCCCGGTCAATACCCCTACTCTAATATCTGGCTTACCTCTAAGGTAAATCAAAACAATCCTCGTCCTAGGTCGAGCCAGTTTCAGAATATGCTGGATGACTTAAATAAGTTCACGTGGAGTGCCCGCTTGTTGGTTAAAGATCGCGGTCTTCTCACTCATATGGGTTGGTGGAAAGACGAGGACGCCCCTCGCGTCGATGACCCTCGTAAGCCCATGTGTTTGTCTGTTTCTATGCTTATCTTCTTTTATTCATAAATTACTTGTGTTTATAATTGTTGGCGGTGTTTCTTACTTACTAGTTCCCCTGTCGTTCAGTTAAAGCTTTGCAACGCTTCGATACCAAGAAGACGAAAGGCGGTGAAAAGTCCGCCAGGCCAGTCGCTCCCTCAGCGAGAACCGACGATGGATCTGGCTCTGGAGTGAAAAAGGCGGTGGCCGAGACGACCATCGCTAGAAAATCGAAGATGGTCATCCCTTCCTCACTGCCACAGAAAAACCCGGGTCCTGGGGCCAAGAAAAAGGGGCTAGACGAAGTCGACCCCAAGCAGGGGGCCGACTCATCCAAGCGCCTCAAGAGTCAGGACAAGGGGAAAGCAGCCGAAGCTCCCCGTTCTCCTGGCGCCCTCGAGACAGTCACACTCGAGAGGCTCTGCCAACTCTAGAACCATCCCCATCCGCATGAGATTGCCAAATACTTTGACTCGGCTATCCCTGCAACTGACAAGGCTCGTGCCGACCGCGACCCTTACGACCGTGCCGGCCGTGCTCTCCTGTGCCTCTCTCGAGTGAGTGTTCTCGACTTTTATCCCTTGGTGCATTTCTCTTATCCTCGTTTTTATCTTACTGACTTTTCTACATTTTCCTTCCAGTTCATGGCATATATAATTCCCACTCTTGTCGAGGAGTCTAGCTCGCCTAACTCCAATGTTCATGCTTATAAGAAGAAGTGTGCGGAGCAGCTCCATGAACTCGAGCAGAAGAATGACGACCTCGCGGCGGCCCACGCCCTCATCGTGAAACTCAAATCTGAGAAGGCCGCCGCCCTCTCCAAGGTCGATCAGCTGCGAGCCGACCTTGCTAAGGCCACCGAGGACAACGTGGCCGAGAGGGAGATTGGGAAGGAGGAAGGACGCAAATCTTTCCTCAAGTCACCGATGGGCTCCATCTTCCTCGAGGCTTATCGTAAGGAGGTCGTCGGGGCGTTCTGCAACTCTCCTGCTTTCCTCGAGAAGTTGTGCCCGGCCACCCTTCAATACTTTAACTTTACATTTGATGCGTGGGAGTCGGCTGTTAAAGGCACTGCCCTCGAGGGAAAGGTCGATCGTCAAGCACTCAAAAAGTCGCTCCCTCTTCTGCTTGGCTATCATAGCGATGCATCACTTCCCGACGACTATCCCTGGTGGTCGGGTCTTGAGGCTCGGGTGATTCGAAAGGCTAATCTTGGTGCTCAGCTTGAGGTTCCTCCAAACCCCCTGGTCGGGCCAGTTGATTTAATCGAGCCGAGCGGAGCAGATGATGAAGAAGAAGAGTTGGATGAAGAAATGGTAGTCGAGGGGCCAGGAGCCGTGCCGGTGATCGAGGGAGCAGATGAGGGGACCGAGCCTCTGGGTGATGAGGACGGCGCGGGGACTAAGTCTGTGGTCGGTGGGACCGAGAATGCTGATTTGGCTGAAAAATCGACTGCGGATTCCCAGAAAAATTAAATGCTTGCTGGATGATGAAAAATTAGATATTTGTTGTTGCTTTTTCCTTTGTTGCCCTTAACCCATTTTCAAGGTTGTAAGGGTTAAGGCGTCTGCAGATGTAATTAAATCGTCTATCTATGATAATTTTCTTTTGGTAGCTTGTCGTTTCTTTTTAAGCTTATCAACTTGCCTTGTCTTGTATGTCTTCTCCCAACCCGGCTTGCGA
>CACSLK010034108.1:11802009-11816559 GCA_902706635.1 Striga hermonthica | reverse complement strand
ACTTTACCAGAGGGCAATAGGATTTTGTAGCCTTTATGAGAGCCACTGAATCTAATAAAGGTTCCACCTATGGACCTAGGCTCAAGTTTGTGTTTGTTGAATGGTCTTAGTAAAGGAAAGGCAAGACACCCAAAGGTTTCAAATCTACTGAAATCTGGTTTGTGATTGTAGAGGACTTCCAAGGGGGTCTTGTATTTCAAGGACTTATTTGGTAACCTGTTTATAATGTAACAAGAGGTTGAGAAGGCATCATCCCAAAATCTTAAGGGTAAGGAGGCCTGGTTAAGCAAGGATAAACCCATTTCAGTAAGGTGTCTGTGTTTTCTCTCAGCTGTTCCATTTTGTTGTGGTGTATGTGGGCCTGAAATTCTGTGAGTGATGCCATTGGTTTGTAAAAAGGGTGTTAGAGATCTATATTCACCTCCCCAATCACTCTGAAGAATTTTTATTTTATGACCAAGTTGGGTTTCAGCCATGCTTTTGAAATGGAGAAAAATGTCATGAACTTCTGATTTGAGTTTCAAAAAGTAGAGCCAAGTGAATTTGTGTACTGGTCTACAAATATCACATAATAGACATGGCCATTTCTGGATTTAATAGGTGCAGGCCCCTATAAATCTAAATGAACTAACTCAAGAGGAGCATTATATTGAGTTTCTGAATCAGCAAAAGGTAATCTATGGATTTTTGACACAGTACAAATAGAACATAAACCATTCATTTCATTATTATCAAAAGGCTGGTTACAAGATTTTAAAACTTTCTTGACAATGTCAAGATTACAATGGCCAAGCCTTTTGTGCCACAAGTCTAAAGTAGACTGTTTCTTAAAGCTAGTAAGGAAAACAGCAGGAAAAGGTTGAAGATGGTTGTTGGTTTTTGTGTTGTGAGGGGTTGAATTTGATAGCTCAAACTGATAGAGTCCTTGATTAAGATCCCCTTGGAGTAGAACCTCCTGAGTTACTTGGTCCTTCACAAAACAATTAAATGGGTACATTGTTATCTAAGGAAAATTTAAACACACTCAGAAGGTTTTTGGTCACACTAGGAACATGCAACAAGTCTTTCAAGACAAAAATTCTATTTGAGTTGTTGGTTTTGAGATGAGATTTACCTATATGAGAGATATTTTCACCAGAACCATTACCCATGTGAAGTTTGTTGCTTCCTCCATATTCACTTGCAATGCTCAAGTTTGTGAAGTCATTGGTAACATGGTTGGTTGCACCACTGTCTGGGTACCATTGATTTGCCTCAGTAGCCACTTCTGATGGAGTGAAATGCTGTGTGTGGACCATATTAGCTGATGGGCTGTTGAACCCTCTTGTTGAGTTCTCAGGTATGCTGCCCATGTATCCACTATCATACCTGTACCAACACATTTCTGCAGTGTGTCCAGAAACACCACAAACTTGGCACTGAATTCTTGACCTTGAGGTTCTTCCTCCTCTTCCTCTATTTGAGCCTCTACCTCCTTTTCCTCTGAAATTTTGATTAAAGAGAGCTCTTCTACTTCTGTTCTGTGGGGCACTTCTTGAGAAGTTCTGAGTCATGACAGCATTAGCCATAGGATAAGATCCTTCATTGTTCACCAGAGGAGAAGTGAGATTTACTGACTCTAGCCTTGACTCAAAGCTCAGGAGTAAGGCCTGAAGATCAACCATAGACCATGGTTCAATCCTTGAGGACACAGTTACCATGATAGGATTGTATTCTTGCCCAAGACCACCAATTAAATGCATAATGTGATCCTTCTCAGAAACTAGGTATCCTGTTGCAGCCAAAGCATCAAATAAAGCCTTCATCTTGCTTATGTACTCTTTCATGGTCAAAGATCCTTTCTTGAGCCCTTGAATTTCCATCTTATACTGCATCACTCTTGCTAGTGACTGGCTACTGAAATTTTTCTGAAGAGCAGACCATATTTCCTTTGAGGAACTCAAACTAACCATCAATGGAAGAATACTATGGCCTAAAGAAGAAAGAATCCAGGAGGCTAAAAGGCTATCTTGCCTTTGCCAAATGGTGTAGTCTGGATTGAGAAAAATAGGCCCGGTTGGATCTGTGATATACCTCTGAGGTGGTTGGTTTGTGCCATCTACGAATCCTTCTAAACCATAGCCTTTGATGGCCATTTCCACCTGCTGCTTCCAGATGAGGAAGTTTCCATCATCAAGCTTCACTGTCACTAGCTGGTTGTTGGGAGAGATGAGCTGCAATGAGCTCGAGCTTGAAGGATTCATGGACGAGCTAATTTCTGACATTTTGATTATGGAAATTCTAGGCAAAACAAAAGAAAGGATCAGAGTCAGGTATAAACCTGCTTTGATACCATGTTAAAAAACATGGCAATCTGCATTAATCTCAAGGAAGATCATATGAAAAATAATCATTCTTTCTCTCTCAATAAACATTGCGGCTGAATGGTTACAGAAAACTCGCTAAACCTAGTATCTAATAAGAATATTTATACTAGCATGTGATCTCTCTAGAACATGGACACTTGTCATCATCTTGTTACAAACTGAAGATAAATCCTACGGTTTAGCTAGAGAATGATATACAGCTCTCATTGGTGCTCAACTTATCCTTGTCATGCAAGAAGACAATATTGCTTCTGCATGCATTGCTCGCGTTCACACCATGCAGAGCCGAGTTACTATCCTTGTGCTGTAAAGTTCCCTTTTTACTGCATGAGTTAGCTGTAACTTCTAACAAGCAGTAGCAACCGGTAAAATCAAAAACTTAATTAAAGTAAACCAATAGAAAAACATCATTTTCTTTTTTCTAGACACCATCTTTAGAGCAAGATCTCCAATAATGAGTTTTCTTGTTGTTTCATAAAAACAACAGGTAAAATCAACAACTTAATTAACAAGTAAACCAATAGAAAAACATCATTTTCTTTTTTCTAGACACCATCTTTAGAGCAAGATCTCCAATAATGGATACATTCGAGAAGTTTTCATCCAAGCGCATATAGAAAATAAAATTCGAGCAAGGTCTCTGTAAGGAACGGGGGGAAAACGGATGCGATCTCATGCATATGAAACAACAGGAAAACTCAGATGAAGCCCAAGTGAGGTTCCATCACATAACCAATTAGTGAAAGGACGAGTAGCCCATTAGACTTATAAAGTAGTCCTATTTTCCCTACATAAACAATGTGAGACAACTCACAAGTGATATTTTAACACGCCCCCTCACTTGTGAGTCCTTCATAAGAAGCCCAAGCCCATTTATGTAGCCGGATGCCCAAGCCCTACTAGAAACAGATTGGGTAAATGGTTACATCATCACACGGTCCCAAATAGAACCTGCCTCAGATACCATTTGAGAAACAGAGGGAAAACGGGTACGGTCCCATGTAGACATTGGCGGACCTAGGCAGGGGCCGTAGGGGCACGGGCCCCTGTTCATTTTTGTTTAATAAATTAGTGCATATCTATATAATTATTTTGGAAAGTAATTATAGATTTTTTTTAAAAAAAAAATTATGTTGTTTGCATTTTGTATTTGTATTATGTTGTAGGCAACATATATAAATGAGTTATATTGATTCTCCACAAAAGTCAACATTGATTTTGACCACATTGAATTTTAGGTGTTCTTAAAATTATAATTATAAGTTTAAAATTAGCTACTAAATTGTGTTTGTCATTGATCTTTTAACCAATAAAATATTTATCTTTATTATAAAGAAGTCCACGAATGCTAGCGTTGTAGAATATCCAATGCAAAAGAAAAAAATGTTGGTATATTTAATAAAATTTGAATATGTAATAATGAATGATACAATATATAAGAACATGTAGAGAATAAATATCAATCTTTTTTTTTTTTTGCACTTTCAAAGATTATATTTGTGCCCCCTCAGTCTTGCGAGTCTGCCTCCGCCCCGGCACACAGATGAAGTGCACCATAACAGGAAAAACCCAGATGAAGCCTAAGTGAGGTTTCATCCCAAAAACAATTGGTGGAACGAGGAGTAGCCCATTAGACTTATAAATGAGGCACATTTTTCTTATATAAACAATGTGGAACAACTTACAAGTGATATTCTAACAATCTTCAATAATGGTTTTTTTTTACCGATTTCCCCAAATCTCATGTTTTTTTTATTTATTTTTTAGGCATACTCTTCAAGCTTCCATATGATTTTACCAAGTATTTTATTTCATTTTATTTTTTATATTATTGCAAATTTACAACAATATCCCTAAATATTTTAAAAATTTTAGGGGGCCCAATGTCCTCCCCTCCCCCCCTCCCCTGGGCCACCTACAGCTCGCGCCCCTGAATATGAGATATATAGTGGTGTAGATTAAACCCTATATAGAGAAGAGGTTGAAGAGTCTTGTAAGTCCATCAAATATTCACCAATTAGATGATATTTCAACTATAACTTTGTCTTTACAATATAATTTTTTAAAAAAAAAAGGACTCATAAAACTTCCTACTTTGAATGTTGGGTAAATTAGCGCAACTTTTCAAAAATCTAATTGAATACCTTGAAATTTTTAAATATTTAAAAAAAGTATTAAGAAAATGTCAATTAAAATATATGGTGACATAACTGTCACAAAGGTTATTCGAAAGAAAAATGTTTTTAATCGAATACACATATCTGTATAACATACATACACCGATTAATGCAAAGGTTATTCGAACAATTCACATAACCATCACATATCAGTCTCATAACTGTCGCATATCAGTCACATATTTATATTAGAAAGTACGAAGGATTATGTGAATGCCTTCGCATTTGATATTTCGCGCAATGTTAATCACACAATTGGTGCATAATTACTGCATAATGCTTTCACACTTTTTGTGGTGAAAAAATTAACTTTCTATCCAACAATGTGAAAAACTTTATTCTTTTTCAGCACGGGGTGAGAATAGACATTTTCTCTAATTAATATCCCCTACTCTACCATATCCATTAAATTTTAAACGAAATGTAGTTTCTATAGTAAAATAATTAATTTTTTTTAAAAACGATAGGCATTCATTCATAGAGAAATATGTACAAACCGGAGGCAAAGCCTAATGTTCAAATACAAACAGACAGAGACCATTCATACAAGAAGGTCTAAACTCCTCAAAACACAACTATTCAAACCAATACCAAGACTAAAAAAGCAACTAATCAACCAATCTGCAGCCAAAATAGAGGCAGGAAACTTGAAGACCTCCAAAGGCAAGCCAACCACAAACAAAGGCTAAACACAGACTAATTAGACAAGTAAAAAACAACAGAAAAAAGAAGGATGACACCACTGAACCCAAGGACCTAGAATCAACCATTTCTTTCATGTTATTCATTGTTTTTTTGTAGAAGCTTTAAATTCCATACAGCCAGCCTGTGTAGCCCTAACAATAGCAATGTTAGGCATCCAAATAGCTTGAAACTTTCAGAGATTCATTGCCTTCCATAACCACCAAAGCAGATAGGTGGTTAGTTCAATTCTTGCTACAGATGTTTCTTTTTTATCAACTGAGCAAACATTGCTCCACCAAAGCTTGAAAGATGAAGCCATTTCTGTTTCTTCCCATTGCACAATAGATAGATTCCAAATCCTTTTAGCTCTATCACAATCCATCAGTTAATGTTCAATGGACTCCCAAACTTCCCCACAGCAAGAACACCTGGGATCAACCTCAAGGCCCCTCCTTTTCAGGCTAAGACAAACAGGGAGAGAATTGTTGTAACATTTCCATAAGAAATGCCTAAGTTTGCCTTTTACTTTCAAACTCCAACTTCTGCTCCTAACCATCTTCTCCTTATGGGCAGAATCACTCCCCTCAGCCACATCAAGATCCAAAATCTTATTGAGCTCTAGATGAGAATAAGAACTAGCAACAGAGAATTTTCCTTTTCTATCTAATCCCCATTTCCATTTATCAGCCAGCAGAGGGTCTAAGGAATTGATATAAAAGATAACATCAACATCAGAAGGGTAAAAGCATACCTCCAACAGATCTCTATTCTAAGTTTTGCCATCTTAAAGCACCAATTCACTAACCCAGGTGACTTCGTTCACACCAGCTTCATTCTATGCAGGCAGTCCAGTTGATTTCCCAGCTATCCATGGATCATTCCAAACATGAATGTTTCTGCCTTGTCTGATTTCAACTTTAAAGCAGTCTTTGAATTTGTCCTTGATCACCATCCAGTTGCTCCACAGCCATGATATATTATATGGTCTTCTAGCCTGCAGCAGTGAGCAATCATGGAAGTATTTCCCTTTGAGTACTCTGGACACAAGCAAATGAGGTTGAGTAATTAATCTCCAAAGCTGCTTGAGGATAAGTGCCTCATTAAAGAGCATCACATCCCTGAAGCCAAGGCCTCCCTCCTCTTTAGGCAAAGTCAGATTAGTCCATTTTTTCCAGTGAACTCCAGCCTGCAAATCACTCTTAGCCCACCAGAAATTAGCAGATAGCTTAGAGATCTCTTGACAAACACCCTTAGGTAAACAGAAGCAGGACATTGAGAAAACAGGAAGAACCCCAAGAACTACCTTCATTAGAATCTCTTTCCCAACTGCAGACAAAAACTGACTTTTCCAACTCATCAATCTATCTCTCACTGCCTTTAGAACAAAGTAAAAGGATTCTTTTTTAGATTTGCCAATACCTAGGGGTAACCCTAGATACCTGGTTGATCTATGTGCTTGAATGCCTCCCAGCAGAAAACAAATTTCATATTTTAGAGAAGCCAAACAGTTTCTGCTAAAGAAAATAGAAGACTTTCCCATATTAACCCTTTGACCTGTTAATAGCTGATATTTGTGCAGTAAACCCATCAGTTTTTGAGCATGACTTCCATCAGCTCTACACATCACAAGTGTATCATCTGCAAACATTAAATGGGACACAGCAGGACTATTCTTTGCAATTTTTCAGACCACTTAATGAGCCACTTTCTTCTTTTTTTTTTTTTAATTAATCTAGACAAGACCTCATAGATAATAATAAAGATGTATGGTGAAATGGGGTCACCTTGTCGGATCCCCCTAGAGGCAGAGATGTAGCCCTTGAGCTATCCATTAATATTAAAAGAGAAGGTAGTAGAAGAGAGGCACGCCCATATCCAGTTTACAAATTTTTCATGGAAGCCCATTTTAAGCATCACCTTCTTTACACTGTACCACTCAATGCGGTCAAAAGCCTTTTCCATATCCAGTTTTAGCAACATGAACCCTTTCTTTCCTGAAGCATGCCTGTTCAAAAAATGGACACTTTCCTGTGCTAGCACCACATTGTCTAAGAGCTGTCTTCTTGGGAAAAAAGCCGCTTGATTCTCACTGATACACTCTGACAAGCAAGGTTTAATTCTCAGAGACAGGTTTTTTGCAATTACTCTATAAGCTACACCACATAAACTTATGGGCCTGTATTGCTTCAAGGTGGCAGGACTTCAAAACTTTGGAATGAGGAGATCACAGTGTGGTTCCAGCTTTTTAGTAGCTTCCCAGAATCAAAGAAACTCTGCACTGCTTTGCAAAAATCATCACTAATCACACTCCAGAACTTCTGGAGAAATAGAAAACTCATTCCATCCTGACCAGGGGCCTTACCAAGATCCATGCTGAAAAGGGCAGATTTGATTTTTTCCTCGGAAATTGGAGCTGTGAGAGAATCATTCAAGTCCTGGGTGATAGTCTCTGGGATTAGATGTAGAAGATCAGCTTCCCCATAAGATCCTTCAGAAGTAAAGATGTGCTCATAATACTGGCATATATGGAGTTCAATGTCTTCCTCTTTGGTCCACAGCTGATTATAATAATCCATCAAAGCTGAGATATTGTTCATCTTTCTCCTTTGCATAGTTGTAGCATAAAAATATTTAGTATTTGAATCTCCCTCCCTAAGCCATTGAGACCTGGCTTTCTGTGCCCAGTACTGCTCCTCAGCCTTTGTTAATTGGTTCAGCTTACCCATTAATCTGTCCCACTCATCCCAGTCCCTGCTTTGGCCTGCCATGCTCATAGCTTCCAGTTTCTCAGTTATATGTTTCTTTTCTGCAATTTGCTCCTTTCTGAATTTTGAGCTCCACTGGAGTAAAGAGAGTCTTGTAGCTTTGATCTTTTCAGAGATTTGAAACATAGGTGTACCTGTTTGCTCAACTTCCCAGCCTTTGATGACAGCATCTCTTACTCCTTCTCTATGCAGCCACCTTTTGACAAAAAAGAACCTCTTCCTTTTTTTTTTGATGATTCTGAGGGTGTGAATTCAAATATAATAGCCTGTGATCCGAGGAGATTTTAAAGACATTTGCTACTGCAGCATGCTGGTGCTCCTCAAGCCAATCATAAGAAGCAAAAATCTTGTCAATCTTCTCTTCAATGAAACCTTCAGCTTCCCTGTTATTGCCCCAGATGAAATTATATCCAGAAAGATGAATTTCTTGCATCCCCATTCTAGAAATGAAATTGTTAAAATCAACATACTCTCTCTTAGCTTTCTTTCTACCTCCCCTTTTCTCACTAGCATCACAAATTGCATTCCAGTCCCCTCCCAACACCCAGTTATTACCCCATCCTCTACTAGCCCTCTCTAGGAAATCCCATTGGGTTACCCTCTCTCTCTTATCAGTATTAGCATACAAGAAGATGAGCCAAAAAAAACCCCCTCAATCCCAGAACCAGAAACTAGCATTTGAATAGAAAATTGGTTGCTAAGACTCTGTTTCACCTCCACATTACTGCTCCATAAAGTCAGTAAACCCCCACTAAGCCCCAAAGGTTAAATAGCAAACCATCTATCTCGAAACCCTATTTTATTACAAACAGATTTCACAAAATTATTTGATTTTTTGGTTTCAGAAAGGAAAACAAAATCCGGGTTGTGGAGTCTAGTAGACTTCGTAATCTGTGAAATTGTAGAGGGTCCACCCAACCCTCTACAATTCCACATCATAAGCTATATTGATCCTTTGGGGGCCATTCAAGGCTGGCCACCCCCACCTTCACTTTGCAAGACTTTAATTTTTTGTTTTCTTGAGCATTTTCCTCAACACCTGGCTCCTCAGTTGTCTCAGTGCTTTGAGTTCTCTTTCTCCTTCTGGGCTGAACTTCTATTGTCTCAGGAATGCTTGTAAGAGTTTTGGTGTTTTGTCCACCAGCAGCCCCTTGAGTTTTCCTAGTCCATCTCCTTTTTTTTTTCTGAGCAGATGGAACTTCTTGAACCTCCATATTGTCCTCGATTGGTATGACAGGCGCTGGGAGAGCCTTGGTTAGTTCATGCTCTATAGCTAAAAGTATACTCTCATTTTCACCTTGAATAAGGACTTCTTCATCATTTGACAGACAAATATCTTTCCCTTTGCTCAGAGCTCTACCAGATGGTTCCACTTAAATAGATTTATCAGCAATACTCACTTCTTTGCCAACTCCTTCTCTCACTCCACTTCCAGCTGATTTGAAGCCATTATTTTCCTCTGTAGGCACTTGATGAGCTTCTTGCCCTTGAGTCTGGCTATTAGGAGAAGGACTATCTGGATTAGAGGCCGAGTTAGATTTATACCAGTATGGCCTATCAACTGCCCTGAGCCAGTCCCCATATTGGCCCTCGTTTAACGAGGCCCTTGCTATATCATCATCTTTTTTGTTGCAGGCGCGCTCTAAATGGCCAATGACCCCACAGTAGAAACAAACATTAATAATCTTTTCATATTGAAAGGAAGCTATAATTTGCGTATCATGAAGTTTAAGGCAAGCCACTCTGGAAAGGGGTTTATTTACATCCCAGACAACAAGCAGCCTGATGAAGCTTCCTCTCTGACCACCCGCTTTGATAACTGATGCTTATTTTACTCGTTTGAAAGCTTGCTCCATTGTTAAATCTACCTCAGTACGCAGCCAAGTGATAGGAATGTTATTTACCTGCACCCAGAGTTACAATTCCGAGAATTTTTTATGCTTATCCGTCATGCCTTCCTCCCATTCAGCTAAGATCAGATACTAATTCTCGAAGACCCAATTGGTGCCCTTGAGAACCTTAGACTTATCCTCTAAACTCCTAAATAAGAACTGGAAAAAATTTGTCCGTAGTTCTCTGACCTCCATTTGTGCCTGAATCTGCCATATTGCTCCCATAGTACGACGTATACCAATAAGGCTTGCTTTACGATCACCGATAATTTTTCCAAAAAAATCCGCTGGCATTCAGCTGCACTAATTTTGATATCATCATCCTTCAAAGCAATAATATTGCCCTCCGATTCAGATAAACCAATCTTTCGTAAAAGCCCTCCTAGGTCATCCGCCTGTGTGGTTGAGCTGCCCACACCATTGACATCGAACGCCATAGAGCAACAATGTGGACAGAAAACTGGAATCAAACCAACCCACGATATTCAGATCTTCACTAAGAGAATTCGCGCTCCCCCACAATCACTAATGTGATTGTTTTCTCTAAAAAAAATATTTATTTTTAATTTTTTATTTTTTTTATTTATAGATTATTCAAAAATATTTTATAAACAGGTTGAACGTAGTCATGTTTTAGATTGTTGAAGAGAGGAGGACTTGTTCTTGGGTGGCTTATTTTATTAAAAAAAAAAATATGTGGCAAAAAATAAAATAAAAAAATCTTGTGGACATGAATCAAACAGCCGGATCATGGAAATATATTTTTCTAATAAAATTTTTATTAGAAAAATGGATTTCTATAATCCGTTTTTATTTTTTATTTATTTTTTTTAAAAGAATACGGTCGAATTCAAGAAGAATAATAAATCTAATTTATAACACGGATTTTCACAATGCGTTAAAAAAAATTAAACAGACAACGTTTTCTTATCTTCATAAACAATTTTTTTTGTCTTTTGTTCGATTTTTGGCGAATTCAAGCTCAATTAAAAAATAAAAAATAAATTTTCAACCAATCGTCGGAGAAGAGGTTAGTTGTTATTTTAATGTAATGTAATATCATTTTTTTTGTTGTTTATGAATGTTTAAGAGATATATTTGGTTAATTGAGTATTGTTTAGAAAGTCCTGAATGCTGGTTTAATAGTTGTGTTAAATGATTATAATTTGCTATTATATGATGGGTTTTTGTTGTGTGTTGAATATTTATCTGAATTGTTTATGAATTGATGTTATTGTTGGATTATGTTGATTAGGGTTTTTGTGGTGTTTTTGATAAATTAATTGACATTTTTTTTTTGTTGGAGTAAAAATATGATTAATTATATGTTGTTGGAAATGAGTTTTAAATTTAGATTGGTAAAATAATAATTGAATTTTTCTCGAGTGTTTGATTAGCCATTATGTGTTGTTGTAATTTATAAAATATATATTATTTTTTTTTTCAAGAGGTTATAAATGGTGTCTAACGGTCCCTACTTTGTTAACGTGTACTGAAAAATTCCCCAGAGTGAGATGGAATTTTTCGAATTATATGTCTCGTTCGGATTTTTATTTGTTATTGACGGAATAATATCATATGAACAATTGGTAGATATGATTTACGAAAATTGTGAGTTTCGTGATAGTTGGACAATTTCGGATATTACTTTCATGGCCAGACAACCAGATGGTTCCTTTATTCCTGGAAGACCGAATAATGATAGTGCTCTTTCGTGGATTTGCTACTTTCCTTCTATGTCCTATGTGTTTTTGTATATAGTGTTGGAAGCAAACACACAGGTTACACAGGTTGAGGATCCTACGACATCATATGGTTACGAGGGAGTGTTTGGTGGTGAGGATACGTGGACTACGCATGCCGGTAATTTTGGTGAAGGGACGAGTAATTTCGGCGAAGGGACGAGTAATTTCTGCGAAGGGACGAGCTTTACCATGAGAGGACCGGACATTGAGGAAGAAATTATTAGAGATGAAGATTTCAGTCCCGGTGAAGACGATTTCACTGATGAGACATCGGAAACCGAATCGGAGAGATCAATTAATGAGGAGAGCAATCAAGAATTCATAGAAGAACACCCATTTCCAAATGAAGGCCTGCACGTATATCGCGAGATGGGTGAGTGGGACTCATCGTGTGTAGACATGGACGAGTATGCCTTGCCACTCTGGGATGGGCATGTCGAGACTATCCATTTGGGTACAATTTTTCGTACTAAGGAAGAAGCCTAGACTGGTATTCTGGCCTGGAACGTTGAGAATATTAGGGCGGTCCGGACAAAAGATTCCAACAAGAAGTCGTTCAAAGTTGTGTACAGATCAGCTGAAGTTGTACCATATAAATGGAAGGCTCGAGTGAGTCTTAACAAACGGGATCATGACAAGTGGGAGGTAACCGAATGGATCAATAGCCACACTTACATGCAGGTGGTCGAGAGAAATGACCACAAGAATGTGACCGCCACCATGATCTCAAATCTTCTGTTGGCTAAGATTCAGAAGCAGGTCACCTATAGTGTGGAAATGGTCCAGGCCGACGTAAAAAGCGCCTGAGCGTCGATGTCAGCTACAAGAATGCGTGGCATGGGTGAAAAAAGCCATCGATCGTCTGTATGGCACGTGGGAATCAAACTTCGCACAACTCCTCCAGTAAGCAAAAATTAATTATAAATGTATTTACGTGTTGTTTGTAACTATATTTATTTATTTATGGTTACCTTTTATAATTTGCAGGTTTTTCGCCGCCCTTCAAAGGGCGAATCCCGGTACAGTCGTTGAGTGGGAATGGCAGGGTGGGGAAATGGCGCATCATTCTCGAGACAGAGAAATCAAATTTGTCTTCTAGGCGTTCGACCCTGCCATTCAAACCTTCCTTCTTTGCCCCTCGATTATTAGCACCGACGGCACGCACCTGCGGGTTCGTAAAATGGAAAGCTACTTGTTGCCATAGTACAGACCGCGAATAAGCGTCTATTGCCAGTCGCGTATGCGATTGTGGACAAAGAAAGCACGACTAGCTGGTCCTTTTTCCTAACACATTTGCGCCATCATGTGGTACCCGACAGACCGATATGTCTTCTTTTCGACAGGGACAACGACATATTGAGTGACGTTGATTTACTGGAGGCTTGACACAAACCCCATGCATTTCATCGGATATGCCTTTGACACCTCCGGAGCAACATGCTTTCAAGGTTCTGGAGTAAGAAAATCCAGGGTTTGTGCTGGAGGTTGGGTTCACTGTGTTCTCGCCGCAAATTTTAGCAGAGTCGAATGTAACCCAAAAGCATACAATTACCTTTTCCAAATTCCTTTGTAAAAGTTGGCCCTGTACAGAGATAGAGGACGTTGATGGGGCACTCTGACAACCCATATGTTAGAGAGTTACAACAACGTCCTCAAAGGTGTTAGGTTCCTGCCCTGCAGAGCGTTGGTACAGGCCACAATGAACAAGACTCTGGATTTGTTTGAACAGGAACAAAACAAGTCCAAAAGATGCAAGAGTCCCAACCTCTATGCCGCCTATCTGGTGTTTGAGAGGACAGCGACGACTCACGAGGTGCGATGTGTGGATGCCGACGGATCCCAGTACAAGGTGACAGCTGGTCTGCGCGCCAGTGGAAGAGGGCAAAACAAGTATGTATTTTTTATTATTTTTTTCATATATATATAAATCATTGTGGAAAGCAGGTTTACGGTTGATTATCAGCAACAACGTTGTACATGTTGGAAGTGACAAACACATCGGAAACCATGCTCTCATGCATTAGTCGTGTGTCGTTACTGGGGTGACCGCGAACCCGCCGCTGCATTCCCCGGGAATGAAGAAGACGAAAAAGGTGAGATTTTTTTTTTTTTTTACTTAACTACAAATATATATTTTTTTTGTTTGTTTTTATTTATTTGTCCGGTCGAATTACTGATTTTTTACAAAAACTAATTAATTAGGTGAAGAAGAAGAAGAAGCAGCCACGCCTGGACCGACCGCAACATCGTCTTCTTCGGTACCACGGCCTCGGAAAGAGTCCTGAATATGCAAGCCTAAGAGTGTATATACTCCTAGTTAGTTTGTGTTGTATTCTGTGATTTTGTGGACATTTTCTTTTTTTCTTTTATTTTTTGTATTGGATTTTGAGATATTTATTCTTGATGGTTTTGTGTACATATTTGGTGGTTCACTTTTTTTTTATCGGTAATTGTGGTTGACTTTTTGTATATAGTGTTTCGTGTATGCATGCATGCTAGATTATTATTTGACGAATGAATTGATATTAAAGTGATATTAATTCGTGTTCAAAATGTTAAATCAAAATTTAAAAAACCTTCATATTGAAGGATAAGAATAAAAATTTAGCCAAAATAAACGCGATCGTTGGTAAACGAGTTCGTGAGCATCAACGAGTCGAGCCCTAACTTATAAAAAAAAAAACTAAACAAAAAATAAAAAATAAATAAATAAACAAGGATTCTAAGAATTCGTGTTATAATGTAAAACGGATTTTAAAAATTCGTGTTACGCAACACGGATATTCATAAAACGTGTTTGGTTGAATTAATTAGGGTAAATCACGTCATTAAGGAAAGACGAATTCTGAAAATCTGTCTTCTGCTCGGAATTAAGGAAAAACGGATTCTCATAATCCGTTTTTCCTAAAAAAAAAGGATTT
>CACSLK010034108.1:11775539-11797692 GCA_902706635.1 Striga hermonthica | reverse complement strand
TTTTTTTTTTTTTTCTCTAAAGATATAAGTTTGGGCCAAACATTTTCATTACAACTTATGTTATCATTATATCGCAAGTTTTTAATGACTATTTTTTCTTCGTAATCATAGAGTTAATAATTTCCTGACAAAAGAATTTGTCGTTTTTGTATGTTTTTGGAGACAATGAATATTTCGTCACTACTTCTATTTCATTGTGACATTTTTGTTATCGTCATATTTTTTTTAAAAAAAATATGTGACGACTAATATTTTGTAATTACAAAATAAATCTTTCATGACGAATTATATGAAATATGATGATTTTTATAAAGAAAACGCTACAAAGATATTCGTCACGGAAATTTTGTAAATTCGATAAAATACGAAATTTCGTCATTAAAAAATGATATGTAGATGACAATGTTCAGTTTTCGTCATTTAAAACTTGTCTTTTTATGACAAAATAATAGTTTACATGACAAAATTTTCATAATAAACGTGACAATATTATCGTCATGAAAGGTGACTAAATAACATGACGATACTTATAAATGTCATTAAAAGTGAAACGTTTGGTAACAACTTCAAAATTTGTCACCTAGACCTATTATGACGCGGCTACGGTGACGATCTCTGTGACGATAAAATTTCGTCATCAATTTACTTTTGTGACGAAAAATAAGGTTTACATGACGAATTTTATCGTCATTTTTTCTGAAATTTCTTGTAGTGAATTAGTGATCCCTAACATTGGGAAAACGTGACCATTGCGGTTACGACGTGGGGCAAACCATTATCCAGGTAAACAGATATAAGGAGGTGATGGAATGGAGAAAAAGGTACGCGATATACAAACTTTTACCAATCAGAATATCAAAAAGGGAAAGAAACTAACTTAAGCATCGGAGGGCCAAGCCGGAGATACCTTCCCTCCGGCACTGGCTTTTTTGTAGGTACTCGGAACAATTAACCGGCGTGAAGGACAAGATCTCAAAGAGTCCAACCGGTTCGAGGTAACAATTTCATACCATTTTGGCGCCGTCTGTGGGACTAGAGCAAAAAGTTTTCGTTCTGCGAAATCTGGAGCTATGACGAACGGAATCCCAAGGAAGAATCTGCAGTCATCATTTGACAACGAGTGGGTGGAGACAAGGCCAATTGGGGAAGGCCCGCCGCCGGGTTATGCCGAAACATCGCAAACACCAGGAAGTGGACCAACCGTAACTCAAGGTGGAGAAAATCCGGCAACCATGACCCGAAGTGGAGAAAATCCAGCAACTGTAACCCAAGGTGGAGAAAATCCGGCATCTGCAACTCAAGGTGGAGGAAATCCAGCGACTGCAACCCAAGGTGGAGGGGGTCCGGTACTGTTTCCAGTAAATAAAGAGCAAGATAGGGTTGTCGAACCACTACCCCAATCAAACCAGGTAACAGCTCAAAATGGGGGAGCTGGAGCACAGAGCGTACAACCACTATTGGCGGAGCGACCTTCGGAACAACAAGTAGTGACTCTGACCAGAGAGCAGCTGGAACAAATGATAGCCAATGCTACGGCTCGAGCAGTACGACAAGTAACAGCTAGTCAATCTCAAGCAACAGCTGCCCCGACGACGATGAGTGAAGCCAATGAGGAGACTACGTCTAGCCGTAGAGAAGCACCTCCTCACGGAGGGGAAATAGAGAGACTGGTCGAGCAAGTGAGACAATTGCAAGAAAGGGTCGACGGCCGGCCATCTGGTCGAGTTAGGGGACATCCTTTTTCAACCCGAATCTTGGATGCACCTCTACCAGGGAATTTCAAGGAAACTCATTTGGTGTTTGATGGAACAACAGACCCATCGCGATATGTTCGGACTTTTGAGAATATGGCAGTTTTGCATGGTTATTCAGAGGTCGTGAGTTGTAGGGCATTCTTGTCGACTCTAAGGGGAGGTGCCTTAGACTGGTTCAACCAACTCCCTCCCAGGGTCGATCAGAGATTTCGAGGATTTCACCGAGAAGTTATTGAACCAATACTCCAGCTCTGTCTCCCAGGAGAAGACATACCTTACTTTGATGGCGATGAGACAAGGGGGACATGAGTCAGTTCGAAAGTATGTGGCTAGATATAATCAAACATGCTTAGAAATACCTTTGGCATCAGACGAGGTAAAAGCAGGAGGATTAATCCGGAGCCTTCGAGCAGGACCTTGTCGAACATCCTTGGCTAAAACACCTGCTCGATCCTATGAAGACATATTGAAACGATGCAAGAAGTATATCAACCTGGAGGAGACGGAGGAGGAATTCTCAAGACTGGAGAATGTTTCTCGACAAGAACATAAGAAAGGGAGGCAATCTTCTCCCAGGAGGAGCCCTCAGCCAAAATCGTCTCCTAGGAAATGGTCGCCAAGAAGGGATAATCGAGGAGGATCAAGTAATAACCGCAATGATAAATGGACTGATCGACCATTCGTGGCTCGAGGACCGAGATTCAATAATTTCACACAGCTGAACGCCAAGATGGGAGAAGTCCTAGTAGTAATGGAGAAAAAGTTCGGGGAGAAGGATATTTCTTGGCCAAGATAATGCTTCGTAGGCCCTACCCAACCTAAATCAAGAAGATATTGTCGCTTTCACAAAGACTATGGACACACAACCGACGATTGTCGTCACCTAAAAGATGAGATCGAGAGGCTGATAAGGGCAGGACATTTGAAGGAATTCGTATATCATGATCGAGTAGGAAGGAAAAGGAAAAGGAAGTGCAGAGAAGACTTGGGAGGAGGAAGCGGCGATGATGAGCTTGAAGATGACCCACTCAGGGATAAGATCGACCAGGCAGGACAGAAGAAAAGAAGAGGTCCTACTGATGGAGATTCGAATCATGCTCGTAAAGAATACGCGCGATCGATAAAACGCAAGAGAGAAGAAGTTAACTTGACCACTCGAATGCCCACAATAAGTTTTCGTGTAAAAGATGTGGGGGGAGGGGGGGTGGTAGTACCTCATAATGATGCATTGGTAATCACGACTGAAATTGGAGGTTTTGATGTAAGAAGAGTTTTCGTCGACACGGGAAGTTCGGTCGATATCATGTTCTACGATTGCTTCGCCCAAATTAACCGAGAGCTCAGCTTGGAATTGAAGCCGATAACCACACCGTTATATGGGTTTAATGGCAGTGATCTCACACCAATGGGACAGGTTAGCCTAGCGGTCGCCTTAGGATCAGGGCCCACAAGGAAAGTGCAGATGGTTCGATTTATGGTGGTCGCAGCTGAATCGTCTTATAACGTCATTATGGGACGAACTTGTTTGAATGCCTTCCAGGCTATTGTATCCACATATCATATGATGATCAAGTACCCAGTAGGTGAAGGCGTTGGTGAAGTGTCAGGTGATTAACTCGCCTCGAGGAGCTGTTATCAAACCACAGTGAGCAATAACAGACAGCTATCAAAGAAGCAGTACCAAACTTGCAATAATGTATCTGGTCGAGTGAGCTTTTCCAGGTCCAAGGAAGACAAATTTTCGGCTGATAAAGGCAAAGAGAAGGCGAATGCCCAACCTGGGGAAGAGACTGAAGAATGTCAGATGGTGAAAGGAAGCGAGGATCGTAAATTTAAAATTGGAGCAAACCTGATCGAGCCAACTAAATCCAAATTGATTAGCCTTATTCGAGAATTTTTAGATGTCTTCGCCTTCACTACGGAGGAACTAACAGGTATTGATGCGAAGATTATAGAGCATCGATTAAATATTGATCTTGCCGTTAAACCAGTAAAGCAAAAAAGGAGGCACCATGAGGCAGAAATGGACAGCATTATTGAGGCCGAAGTGAGAAAGTTGCTAAAAGCTGGGCACATTAAATTCCCAGAGTGGTTATCGAATACAGTAATGGTGGCAAAAGACGGAGAAAAGTGGCAGATGTGCATTGACTTTAGAGACCTGAATAAGGCATGTCCAAAGGATTTATATCCCTTACTCAGGATCGACCAACTCGTTGACTCCACGGCAGGATGTGAATTACTGAGTCTTATGGACGCATCTCAGGGCTACCACCAAATACCTTTGGCGAAGGAAGACCAAAAGAAAGTAAGTTTTGTGACAAGTCGAGGTACGTATTGCTATGTCGTGATGCCCTTTGGTCTCAAGAATGTTGGGGCTACTTACCAGAGGTTGGTAGATAGGATCTTTGAAGACCAGCTGGGAAGAAATATGGAAGTATACGTAGATAATATTATGGTGAAGAGCAAATATGAAATCGACCACGAGGTAGATCTGAAAGAGACATTCCTGTCGCTGAGAAGATACAATATGAAGCTGAATCCCAATAAATGTTCATTTGGAGTAAAGTCAGGAAAATTTCTGGGATACTTAGTGACCAAGAGAGGGATCGAGGTGAACCCAGAAAAGGTTCGAGCAGTAAGGGAGATGAAACCGCCTGCTAGGGTGAAAGAAGTGCAGATTCTAGCAGGCCGGCTTGCCGGACTGAGCAGATTCATCTCGAAAGTGGCGAAAAAAAGTGGACCTTTATTTAAGACACTGAGGAAAAGTACCAAATTTCAGTGGACCGACGAAGCTGAAAAATCCTTTGAAAAACTGCAAGATATGCTGGCCAATTTGCCATTATTGGCTAAGCCGGTACAAGGCGAGGATCTGGTCCTATACATTTCAATTGGGGAAGAGGCTGTAAGCTCAGTTCTTTTGCGAGAGGAAGGTGCTGCTCAACTTACGATCTATTATGTTAGCTGAGTAATGCAAGGTGCTAAACTGAGATACTCAGAAATTGAAAAGTGTGCCTTGGCAGTAGTGGCTGCGGCAAGGAAGCTGAGGCCAAACTTCTTGAATCATCGAGTAAAGGTCAGAATAACATGCCTCTAGGAGATATCCTAAGTCGACCATCTGTATCTGGTCGACTAGTAAAATGGGCGGTCGAGCTGAGTGAATACTCTATTATATACGAGCCAAGGAAAGCTATTAAAGCCCAAGTGTTAGCAGACTTTATACAAGAAGGGCGAGGACAAGAGAAGAGGCTAATGGAGTATGGAAAGTGTTCGTCGATGGGTCTGTCTCGAAGGTCGGGGCAGGATTGGGTACTGTCATTATCTCACCCAAAGGAGACGATTTGGAATTCAAGGTAGAGCCTCGAATGTCCAACAATGAAGCCGAATGTGAAGCAGCTATTAAGGGTGTGCAGTTGCCAACGAAAGGGGGTGCTCGAAAAATACAACTCCATTCTGATTCGCAGCTGGTCGTGGGTCAATGCCAAGATGGTTTCGAGATTAAAGAAGAAAGAATGCAAAAGTACGTAGACCAGATGAAGCAGCTACAGGAGGACCTGGATTCCCGAGAGTTCATACAAATCCCTCGAGGGGAGAAAGGTCGAGCAGACTTTCTGTCGAAAATAACTCAAAACCTGGTCGACTGCAATAGCAGGAGTGTCACGCTGCTTCATCTCGAAAAAAGTGTGATAGAAGAAGAAGTTGCCATGGTGGAAGAGGTGGAGGATTGGAGATCTCCCATAGTCGTGGAGTTAAAACAGGGAAATGTTCGGCCCATGCGAAGGTTTTTTAGACATGGTGATATTCTCTACAAGAGATCGTATGATGGGCCTCACCTACGGTGTATAGGTAAAGAGGAAGGGCACAACATCTTGATAGAGGTGCACGAGGGAGTGAATGGTGACCACAGCAAGACGGGATCTTTGGTAGCGAAAACACTTCGAGCTGGATAATTTTGGCCATCCATGAAGACTGATGCCAAGGAAATTGTTAGAAGATGTTTGAGTTGCCAGAAGCACGGCCCTTTGTTACAACAACCAGCTGAGGAGATGGTTACAATAAGCGCGCCAATTCCCTTCGCTCAGTGGGGAATGGATTTGTTCGGGCCACTACCACAAGGAACAGGACAACGGAAATTTCTGATCGTGGTTGTGGACTACTTTACAAAGTGGGTAGAAGCTGAACCACTTGCGAAGATCACAGAAGAAAAGGTGATTCATTTTATATATATACTCATATATGTTGCAGATTTGGCATACCTTGAGTGCTGATATCAGACAATGGAACCCAATTCAATGGGAAAAAAGTGCGCGAATGGTGCAAAGAAATGAACATAGAGCAACACTTCGCTTCGGTCGCTCACCCGCAAGCTAATAGGCAAGTGAAAGTCACCAACAGAATCATTTTAAACGGGTTGAAAGCACGATTGGAGAAAGCATCTGGAGCTTGGGTGGACGAGCTGGATTCAGTGTTATGGGCATATCGCACAACGCCTCGATCGACCACCGGAGAAACCCCCTTTAGCCTGGTGTATAGAATGGAGGCATTGCTACCGATTGAATTAGAGTTGGAAACACAGAGGGTGAACGCTTTTGACATGGAACAGAATAGAGAACTGATAGTAGCTGTCCTCGATACCATCGGAGAACTGCGCGAAAGAGCCTCGACCAGAATAGAAGCCTATAAGCAAAAAATGAAAGCTGCCCATGACAGGAAGATAAGAAGGCAGAGCTTCCAAGTAGGAGACCTCGTATGGAATAGGATCGACGTATTAAAGCACGTTGGAAAGCTGGAGCCAAATTGGGTAGGGCCATACCTGATCGAGCGAGTGCATGCAGGAGGAGCATACTCATTGAAAGACGCTGAAGGTCGATCTTTGGCCAGGTCATGGAATGTCGCTAACTTAAAGAAGTATTATGACTGAACGTTTAATTCCTTTATTCTTGTTTCGCAAAAACAATTGATGTAATCTTGTTCGAACTTCTATCATGATGCATTATTATTTCAATTATTGATTATGAGAAAGAACACATCGACCGAAGAAAAAATCCACCATGATTAAGGCTATGAAGCTGGGTGGTCACTTGTTTTGGAACATCCTTAAGGGTGGGCAAGTGCTCGATCGTAAAAAATTCACCATGATTAAGGCTAAGAAGCTGGGTGGTCACTTTTTTTGGAACATCCTTAAGGGTGGGCAAGTGCTCGACCGTAAAAAATCCACCATGATTAAGGCTATGAAGCTGGGTGGTCACTTGTTTTGGAACATCCTTAAGGATGGTTAAGTGCTCGATCGTAAAAAATCCACCATGATTAAGGCTAAGAAGTTGGGTGGTCACTTGTTTTGGAACATCCTTAAGGATGGGCAAGTGCTCGATCGTAAAAAAATCAACCATGATTAAGGCTAACAAGCTGGGTGGTCACTTGTTTTGAAACATCCTTAAGGATGGGCAAGTGCTCAACCATTGTTCAACCACCGCAAATCACATCGAAGTTAAGGCCTTCGAAAGCTGGAGGGTTTTTGTTTTTAAATGTTTTTAAGGCTTTATGGTTAAAGACAAACTTGAAGCATTCATAGTCTAAATACATGTAATTAGCGCGGTTGTTTTGTCGAATGAAGCGACAGCAAACACTACGTGCTAGAAACCAACATGACACGATCGAATATATAAATCAGAAAATAGGAGTAAATCTACATCGAAGCAAGATTGACCAACATCATTATCATTGAAAACATCCAGTAGGAAATGGAAAATGTCAACTACAAATTTGCAGACGAAAGAAAATTACAAAAGTTTCACGAGGTCTTATTGTTAGCTTGATCTTCATTGGAGGGCTCTTGCCAGAATCAGCCAGCTTGGGTTGTATGCGAGGGGGAGGAACAAGGGGATTCGCCTTGGTCGATTAAGACAAAGCCTTGGACAAAGACATAGGAGGCGCACCAGGTCGAGGAAGCTCAAAGACTTTCTTGATCTGCTCGTGGCTGGCCACAACCCTCTCTAGAGTACCCGTCCACCAGGGGTAATCGACAGGTAAGCTGGGATCGCCCTTGAAGTTGGCAGGTACTTTGGGCATTTCTTCCTATATTTTTGCCACGTCGAGGAGCTCAAAGTCGTCCTCGGCACTTTGCTCAGATGCCTTGGTCATCACGAAACCGAAATATTTGCTACAAGCTCTTGAACCTTAGACAAGTACTGTGTTGACTTCTTGTAGTCGGCCACTACTTGGTTCCGATAGGCTACCAAGAATTGTTGACCGACAATAGTGTGCCATATTACATGACGAGCACGAGCACCAGCGGCTTGAACGAGTCGACTCTGGAGCTCTTTTTCCTCCTCGACCTGCGCTTTCAGTGACTTGATCTCCTCCTCGAGCTGTTGAATTTTTTTCCTGTGCAACCCGATTTTCTTCCTCTAGCACCTTGCTCTTTGCCTCAAGCGACTTGAAATCCTTACGCAAGGGAACGAGCTCAGCGAGGCAATCTGCATGCTAAGAGTTAGCACGCTCAAGGGATCCTTGCACTAGCTCGAGCTATTACTCAAGAGCTTGGATTGACCGGCCAGACCCACTTTGAGAAGCGGCATGAGAGAGCAAGGGCGCTAAATGCATGAATCCCTACATTGAATCATATAAGAAAAAATGAATAAACAACAAACACAAAACAACCACAACAAACAAAGCAAAAAATGAATGAGTCTTAAACCTGAGCAAGCCAATCGACCAGTACGGGGCTGCAGGCTGCGAGAGTAGCAGCGTCGACTTCAAAATTGGTGGTCGACAACATCCCTTGAAGAAAGGATGATACAGAAGTCTTGACCGCAGAAGACGAAGGAAGAGACTGGTCAAGGCATTGACGCTTGGAGGCACAGTCTTCCACGAGGACAAGCGGACGCTTTTCCTTCAAAGCCTCAAATGTTGTTTCTTTCTCGACCAGCGGTTTGGACGAGCAGGAAGGGATGTTAAGAGAAGTAGGTCTTGGAGAAGAAGGGAGGTCGATGCTATGGTCCATCTGTTAATCACCGGAATTCTGGTCTAATTGTTGATCAGGAGTATTGATCAGTTGAGTCTCGACGGTAGGTGGAGAGGTAGGTCATGCCTCGACAGTAGTGGCAGCTTCCCCAGAAGCAGAGACAACCTCGACAGGTCGTGTTACCGGGGGCTGAGGAGAAGGCCCATGAACTGCCGCGTCGTTCACATTAGACGAAGGAGTTGAGGAGTCCGTTGCTAAATCGACAGTCTTTGCTGTTTACTTTCGAGGAGCCTTCCTCTTGACCCTGGGAACAGATGGCATTTCTGCTAGAACGGACATAATAAGGGACATAAGCATTAGATAATACAGTGCCAAGTACAAAAAATGTGAGCAACTCAAGCATAAGTTATACCAGGATCAGTTGGAATTCTGATCGATTCTATGACATCGATAGTAGGAGGCGTTAGAGTCTTGTGGGTAAGAATACCACAATAGTGGAGAAGCTGATCATTTTTTAAAATAATGTTCGACTTAACCGGTTCGAATTCCAACAGTGTATACGCTGATCGAACAAAGGGTCAGGGGGAGGAGTTACGATTTCTTGAGGAACCTTGGTGATCCATGACAAGGGATCCCAAGGCCATGCGGAAACAAGTTTCACAAACGTAAAAGTATCTTTCCAGCCTGGACAATTAGATGGTCGATCAGAAATGAAAGCCACACCATTTCTGCCCTTCAAGTATATGTCAGCTGGGCCTTTGGAAAGAATATAGCAGTAAGAAAAAAATTCCAGGTCGAGTTTACCCAGGCGAATACGAGACATGATAATATACGAGATGAGAGTGCGAACGGCGTTGGGAGGTAATTGATTTAAGGGTAAATTAAACCATGAGCAAAGAGACAAGAGATCTGGGCAAAGGGGAAACCTAACTCCCATATCGAGGTGGATTTTGAAAAAAAGGTATAATATCCCACGGGGGGCTAAAAAGCATCATCCCTAGGGTCTGGTCGTAGGTAGGTCCCAGGATGACCGTAGCTATCATGATCCACCCATTTAAGGGTGTGAGTGTGAAGGCGTGAATACTTTGGTTTAAGTATTGAAGTGCTGGCAGGTGTGGTCGAGGAGGTCCCCTGCTGAGTTCGACCTCGAGGAATTAGGGTTTGAGGGGTCTGTTATCCTCATCTTCTTCGCTTTCTTCGACCTCATCCATTTCCCCTATCACGAGTCTACGGCGACCCCGAGAATTCCCAGTTGGTGGTAGGGACAAAACGAAAGACTCAGGCTCGATGCCTTCTGGTCGAAGAACACTCAGAGGAGTGACATTTAAAGGAGGCGGAAGAGTGGTGTCCCCGCCGGTGCCAGTATTTTCCCCAGAATTAGAAGGATCTGAAGAAAATTGGAGGAAGCAAATGATTAAGCCCATACTCATTGGCATAGAACCAGGGGCGCCGGCGAAATAGGGATATGCAAAATATCAGGGGTTCGAAGAAATCTAAAGAGGGAATTGTACACAAATCAGAAAGGAAAGGGAAAAAGCACTTGAAATTAAAGCAGGAAGGAAGTTGAAACTTACTCATTGTCGTAGGTGATGGAATTGAGCGAGGCAGCCTGGAAATCGACGGGAGGTCTCGCGCAGATAACACAAATAGAGCAGGTTGCAGAGAAATGGGGCAAGAAATTCACAAGAAGGAAAAAGTGATGGAAGATGAGAAGGATGGACTTTTATAGAAGAAAGGATAATATGAATGGTTGGTGTCGATTTACACTGTCAGATTAGAGTAAATCCCATGGTATGAATAAGCGCGTGGACACTGCGAACGAGACAAATGATGAAATCTGGGAGAGCCGTGCCATGTGAAAATTCATCATTAGGAAAGAGAATTCAACCAATTACATCTGAAATTCAAAATTCAAATCCCCATCAGCAAAAGCAACGCTAAAGAAAGAAACAGTAAAGAAGAAATGCGAAACAATTCATAGGCATTTAAAATGAACGCCATCTACTCTTGATCGAGTCATGCCCACTCGATCAGAGTGGGGGGGACCAGATGATGTGGGATATTACATCATCGGTTCAACACCGACAGGTTAGTCTAGTGAGGGCACGTAGCTTAATGATCGAGCAGATGGATAGTCGATCAGAGGCTGATGAATTAGTCAACAGAGTAGTAAGGCATTATGACAAACTGTGAAGAGCAGTTTAGTGATCCCTAACATTGGGGAAACATGACCAAGGCGGTTATGACGTGGGGCAAACCATTATCCAGGTAAACAGATACAAGGAGGTGATGGAATGGAGAAAAAGGTACGCGATATACAAATTTTTAGGAGATGCTTGTTTATAAGTTTCTCTCAAAAAAATCCAATCATTTTTAACTCAACCATTTTTTTAACCCAACTTTAACTCAACCCACTATCATCAATATAATTAAATAATATCAATCAATCAACCCACTATCATCAATATTATCAATACAATTAAATAATATCAATCAATCATTCTTACACACAACATCAACTTTAATTTACTATTCATGAAGGTTTTAAATAGCGGGCTAAAACGTTTATGGCACTGTAGCTATAGCGGAGTTATAGCGGAGATTTAGCGGGATTAAGCGGCTAAATTGCACATGATACAAATAGCGACACGCTGCCAAAAAAAGCTATTTCTCAAATAGCGGCAACTTTAGCGAGCTATTTATTTCCTTGCTATTCATCTACTCACATAATTTAACTAACTATCACATCACATCTTCTCTCTCTTACTTTTACATCAATTTAATTTTAATCATTTTATTTAAAAAATTATTTTAATATACCCACTAACAATTAACCATACCAACTTTTTCAAATTTAACCAACCCAAAACAAAAAACCAATAAAAAGAAAACAAATTTATATCCAAGCATGCTCTTACCAATCAGAATATCAAAAAGGGAGAGAAAATAACTTAAGCATCGGAGGGCCAAGCCGGAGATACCTTCCCTCCGGCACTGGCTTTTTTGTAGGTACTCAGAGCAATTAACCGGCGTGAAGGACAAGATCTCAAAGAGTCCAACCGGTTCGAGGTAACAATTTCATACCATCTGTAGTTGCAAGGTTAGTTGTCTGTAGTTCCAAGGTCAGTTGTCTATAGTTGCAAGGTTAGTTCTGTCTAGTTGTAATGTTAGTTTTCTCTAGTTGCAAGGTTAGTTGTCAGTAGTTGCAAGGTTTCTGAAATAATAGTATGCAATAACAATACATCAAATAACTATTTATTACAATCAAAAATCTCATTAGTCTTATTACAAGTTCTACTATTATGATTTCCCACTGCTCCATATTTTCCACAGCGTCTTTTCAGCTTTTGACTTTCTTTGATAGATTTTTCTCGTTGTGACAACAATCGGCTTTTGTTGCTGCTTCCATTCCCCTTGTTTTTTGCTTGCTTTGGTAGTAGGATTGTCAACATCAAGATTCAAAACTGAACCACATAATTCTTGTATTACACTTCTTTACTTAGGATTGAATTTGAAACTTGTTGTGCACACAACAACTGGTTCTTTTTTTCATTTATAATCCTGGATAAGTGTTCCAATTTATCCTAGTGACCTTCAGCAAAAGATATACAACAATAAAAACTAGACCGTAGACTGTTCAAATATGCATTTCTCTGAATTTTACCATCAAGTGCATTTAATCTTGCATTATCAATCCCATGTCCAGAAGAAGCAACTTTAAGCCAACGGTTGATGAGGTATTTCTCTGGTATTCTTTCTAAATTCTTGATCAGCATTATTGTGTGAATACATAACAATCCAAACTATTGAAGCTTTTTGCAGCTGCAATCCACACAATCACCACATTTATTAACAATGAAGTCAACACCATCTCAACCAACTTCTAGAACCTTATATCTAGTTGTTTCATGCTTCTTTTCAATATGCACAGGCACACATCTGAAACATGCTGCTTCAATCTCTATTTGCATTTCTGAAAACACTATTTTTGTGTAAACTTTTGCAGCATGTTTTTGAAGTTGTAACGGTGTCTTGCACTCAGGAGGTGCAGTCACACATTCATGATTCAGCTTACTTATAACATGCCTTTGTGCATCCATTGCACTTTCAAAATGCATAAAGAACTCAACTAAGTTTGCTTGAGGAGATATGTAACTTCCAAACCAACTATTAACTCTTTCAGATCTAGAAGTTGTTTTCAATAGGCCACCCATTTTGACATCTTTAAAGTATGGTGGTATCCATGATTTTCTAATATGAAATAGAGTGTCAAACCACTGATTCTCTGATAAGGCAAAATCATTCATCAATTTTCCCTATTTTTCTTGAAATTCATCAAGATTGATGTAAATATCCGACACAATTTCATTTAGCTTTTTGATGAAGTTATTATCCTTCGCTAATGTAGGGCCAACCATTACATTTACCTTTTTCATAATATACCACATGCACAAACGATGTCTTGCCTGTTTAAAAGTCGCCCGAATTGCATTCTTCATAGCAGGATTTTGGTCAGTAACAATGTAATATGGTTCATTTCCCATAGCTTTAAAAAAATTTTCCAATAACCAAATGTATGATTCTTCATCCTCTTTAACCATCAATCCAGCTCCAAATGTGACATACTTTCAATTTATGTAAATGGTACAAACACCATTTTGTACCTGTTTAAAAATAGAAAGCAAATCAGAATAAATGAAATTGTTAAGTAGTACATTACTTGCAAGTTTAATTGTATTTAGTTGCAATGTTAGTTTACTGTAGTTGCAAGAATAGTTATATATCTTTGCAGTGTCTGTCATTGCTATGATAGTTGTCTGTAGTTCCAAGGTTAGTTGTCTGTAGTTGCAGGGTTAGTTATCTGTAATTGCAGGGTTAGTTCTATGTATAGCTGCAATGTTAGTTTTAACTAGGTGCAATGTTAGTTGCCTGTAGTTGGAAAGTTAGTTCTATCTTGTTGCAGGGTTAGTTTTTTGTTGTTCCTAGGTTATTTGTCTCTTTTTGCTAGGTTAGTTGTCTGTAGTTGCTAGGTTAGTTCTATGTAGTAGCAATGTTAGTTGTCTGCAGTTGCAAGGATAGTTATATCTAAGTTGCAAGGTCTGTTTTATGTAGTAGCAAGTTAGTTGTCTGTAGATGCAAGGTTAGTTATCTTTTGTTGCAAGGTTAGTTCTATCTAGTTGCACAGTTAGTTTAATTAACATGCTACTAGAAAACATCCATTACATATAAATTAGAGTCAAGTCAAGGGAAATGATTGTGTACCTGTTAGTGTTGTAGGTTTCATCAAATGAAACAACATCTCCAAATATGAGGTATTTTTTCTTGAAATCTGGTCTGCCCAAAAGATCCTACTTAATTGATTTTTTTCATTTTCTGCATATTCAAATGCAATGTCTGGGTAAGCTTCCTGCTTGTTAACAGATTTTCGAATAATGAGTTGTGCATCTGCCCCTGACATGTAAGTCATAAGCTCTCTTTAGATGTTTTTAAAATCAATTGCCAGAGTACCAATATTTTCATATCCCCAACCATTTCCTTGTATAACCTGTGTGATTTAGCTTGTCCAGTGTTGGCTTTTACACAATTAAGGACAAACCTTTGATGGCCATAATTTAGTTGCATGTTTGCATTCAAATAATGTGCTTCTAATATCATACTATGGCAGTGTTTTTCTTCAAAATATGTAATTTTGTATCCTTTTCCATCATCATATTCAAACACTGCTCGAGCCATGCAACCAATTCTTTTTAAAACATGTTCTCGTTGAACTCCTGCTGAATTATTTGCCCTGGATTGTAGTTTAAATCCTTCTTTGCTGCAAACTATATATATTGTTTTATTACTACCCCACTTCTAAACAGTTTTTTCGAGCTAAAACGAACATCAAATCCACCATTTGCTCCATAGTTTCTGTAATATTGCATTCTAATTTCCAGATTTTAGAAGATCATGCTAAGGGTTTATATCTTATTTGACAATTGGTATCCAATACTTTGTTGAATTTGGTAATATCACCAATTGAAATTGACATTCCTCATGTGTAGTACCTGCTGAAAAATATGATTGAAACATAAGCCTTAATTATTTCAAATGCAAGGTTAGTTATATCTTGTTGCAATGTTAGTTTTATGTTGCTGCTAGCTTAGTTATATCTATTTGCAAGTTTTGTTTTCCGTAGTTGCAAGTTTAGTTTTTTTTTAGTTGCAAAGTTAGTTGATTATAGTTGCAAGGTTATTTGTCCATAGTTGCAAGTTTAGTTTTTTAATTGCAATGTTAGTTAACTATAGTAGTAAGGTTAGTTGTCCGTAGATGCAAGGTTAGTTGTATGTAGTTGTAAGGTTAGTTGTCTTTTTCAAAACAGATGTTGCGAAGTTATTTAAAAAAATCGATGCAGAGTTACTGTAACATTGTCGCATGGTTATTGAAAATATGTCGCTAAGTTATTATAAAATTGATGAACATAAATGCTAGATTTTCAGAAATCGTAGATTATATCATGAATCAAAATTCTAGGCTAACATGAACAATTTATTCAACATTATCAACAACTACTGCATCAACAAAGAATAATTTCAACAACTACTGCATCAACACAAAATAATTTCAATTTCAATTAATCAATGTGGGAAAAAAAACTGTGAATACCTTCTTCCGTTATTGTCGCCATTGGAGATGCTTCGATCTCTGTTGAATTGTCCTCCATCGTCATTGCAATTTAATAGATTTTTCTTAGTACTCCTTCAATCTATGCATTTTCAGATGCGCTTTCTTTTGATATTGAGATTTCTGATGCGTTTTCTTTGGATATTGATCGAAATCTAAAATTATCTTGTAATAAGATCTCAAAATCAATTTGAATGTTGATTAGGAAAGTTGAGATTGAGAAGATTTTGCACGATTCTCTCTTTAAATTTGTGCGCGATACGTGAGTTGTGTGATTTGAACTGGTAATTATTGTATATATATATATATATATATATATACTTAATCCTGGCCGTTGATAATTTCAGCTAAATGGACGGTTGTGATGGAGTCTTATGTTCCTATTTTAAGGGATGTCCTCATTTGATCTATCCCCTATATATATATATATATAGGGGCTGGTTCAAATAAAAATTAAGTCTCGTGTGAGAACCGTGAGAACCATATTTGATGCTATTTATAATTGTGTATGATGTTATTTTTAATATTGCATTGTGCTATTATTTTCACAAATGCTAGTAAAAAATTTATTGTTATTTTTAATAAAATACATCATAATTAAAAATAACACTAAAACACAAGCATAGCAGCACTACATACCATTTAAAATAGCAGTTCTCACGGTTCTCACACTAGGACTTGGTTCTCATTTGAACCACATCATATATATATATATAAGGGATCATATGAGAAAAAGAGATAGTGAAAGAAATAAGAATGAATCTATACCATTAGATCAATAATATCAATGGACATGATAAAGTCAAACTTTAATAGCATACTTGTCAATATATGTATATTTTATGGTCAAATGAAAACATTAAAGGACACTGATGTAATTTAACATCACCATAACTAAGTGGGGCCCACCATCATTACATCCCCACCATCCCCCAACCATAATTCATTTACCGTCACAATCTCTCTCATTCTCTCCCTCTCTCTCTCTCTCACTCACTCTCACTCTCTCTCTCTCTGTCTCTCTCTCTCTCTCTCTTTTTCTCTTCCTCTCTCTCTCTCACACACACACACATATTTCAGTCTCGCACACACACACACACACACACACACACACACACACGACACAACCGTCGCTGAGCAGATTTATTATGCCCCAACCGTCGGCCATTTTTCGCCGCCTGAGGTACCTTCTCATTATTGTAACTTGCTGCTCAATTCCGGAAACGATTAGAAGGTCGACACCTCCGGCGAAACCAATCGAAGAATCTTCAGAGCTTTTATCACTGCTCCCACCGCCGCGCTGCCGCCACCGTGTCTTCGCCGCCATGTATGTATTATAAATTGCGAATCCTGCTCTCACTCATTTCCAGCAGTGAGAAGAAGGTCGCCACCTCCAGCGACACCAATCGGTGATCCTTCATCCGTTTAGCACTGTTCCAGCCGCTACTGCATAGCCACCACCGTCATTCCCATCCCCCACACGACGGCGGCGATGCTCTACGATGATTAATGCCGATTTTTTTTTCTTTGTGTTGATGAAGTCCGTCAAGTATTAGTCGGTGAAGAAGGCGACGAGTGGCCATATGGACATTGACCTTAACGTCCGGAATGAACCCAGGCAGAGGTGGACGGAGATGATGTGTTTTGGATTTGTGGGTTCTTTTTTGGAAATTTGATTTGTTCTAGGGGATTGGGTGTAATTTATCTAAGTTTATTTTATTTCAATTTAATGCTTTGGGTAAATGTGTAATATGATACAAGTTTAGTTAATGCACTACAATGCATCAATGCTATATAAATTACACATTATAAAGTAATTCAAATAAATTATATTATTTATCATAAAAAATATTTTTAGTTTATAATATAATTTTATTTAATATATTATATTATCTTTTGATTAAAAACAATATATATGTAAACAAAATATTGTGTGAAATCCAAACAGTGCAATTCATCCAACATTATGGTGCAATTCGTCCAACACTATGGTGCACGGTGTCTGTCTGTATTGTGCAGATTGAACCAAACGTTTTTTTTTCCTACAACAATTTGAAGTCGAACATAATTTGATTTATTCGGTTTGATTAACTGAATTATTCTTAATAACTGAAATAATATTTTTTATTTATATTATATTTATGTTATCTCTAATTGAAAATAAAAAAGCACAAGGAGAACTATGGCGACTTTTGATCCAGGAGTAACCCCGCCGCAAGGCGCAGCCGATTCGGTCTTCCCACCATTAACGGCGGCACTCCAGCCTGCCTCCAAGCGCATACGTACCCGTAAACGACTAGGCGACTTCTTGGACCTCCCAAACCAGCAACCCTCGCCGCAACCTACCGAGCCGCCGGCTCCTATGGGGGCTCCTCCGGTGCGATGGACTTTTCGAGATATGGTGAACCGCCACAAATCTCATGTGGACATGAGTGACGAGAATGATGAAGCAGATACGGACGAGACGGACGACATATCGGTCGATCTCTCTAATCTGACCCCGGAAACTACTATTGCCCAGCGATTCTTTGACCGGATCAGCAAGGAATGGCAGAACGTGGTAGTGATCAAACCCTTCGACGACTCGATTACCATGGCATCTTTGTATAACCGCCTGACCAAAATGTGGCCTTTCATGGCGGGCTGCAATATGATGGATCTGGAAAATGGCTATTATCTAATCCATTTTGTTAACCGAGAGGATACGAAACGAGTACTGACGGGAGGCCCGTATGTGATTGGCAGTGGATACTTGCACGTCCAGCCTTGGAATCTAGACTTTGACGCTAATGAGGCAGAGATAACGACTACTGTTGCGTGGATCCATCTGCCCGGGATGCCAGCCCACCTATATCAGAAACAGATTTTCCGGTCTATTGGCCGAATCGTAGGTAAGGTCATCAAAATTGATCAACAAACGGCAGCTTGCACCCGTGGAAAATTTGCGCGACTTGCAGTGCTGGTGGATATCACGAAACCTCTACGCACAAAATTTATCATCAATGGTCGGCAACAAAAGATAGTATACGAAAACCTCCCAAACATTTGTTTCCAATGTGGTCGATTGGGACACTCGAGTCATGTCTGCCCTCACCATCCGCAAAATCTAGAACAAAGGGACAACCCGGTGACCCGTCATGATGCTACCTCTGGGACTAGCCAGGAACAAGGTGCCAAATCCAAGGATAAATCGGTGATGGAGGATCACGGGCCTGAGCCGAGCTACGGGCCGTGGATGCAAGTCCCACAGAAAACACGTCAATCCTACGCGCGGCGCGATAAGGGGATGGATAGAGGCCAGCCTGCTAAAAATCTGCCCCCTTCCATGAAATCAGGGTCCCGTTTTGGTATTTTACAAAAGGAGGATCTTAGGGAATCCTCTCCCCATTTTGAATTTGGAAGCCACTCTTTGGCGGATTATGGAGAGACGTCTGAGGCACAATCAGGAACTCCTAGATTCTCGGGGGGAAAAGACTGGCGTCTAGTTAAGAGCAAACAAAAGGGTACGAGACAGGTCGATCGCAACACTTAGCCACAAGACAGCGTGAAGGTAGGGCCTCTTGGACCAAAACATACTCTTGTCAATAACAAGGCCCAGGCCCAACATCCCACTACTGGCCCAAAAGATCCCACAGCCCCTAAACGGAGCAGTGCAAGAGTCCTACCTCAGGCCCAAATTCTGAGCCAAGTAGGTATTATTCATGTCGGCGCAGGGCTAGACCCGTCCAAACACAAGGCTATTATCGTTGAAGATGAGCAAGAAACGAGCACCCACATATCGACCCTTCTCAGCCTGATGCCATAGACTTAGCCGATGACGCCGCCATGTTGGAGGGAGAACACGAAATCAACCTTAAGGAACCGTGGCCGGAGGAGCCACATCCCCACCGACGACCTCCGGCTCCTTCGGAGGATACAGACCAGCCCATGCACGTTGAGGAGGCATCGACCTCGCTAGCCCCGGGTCTCGCCTAATGTGCTCCTCAGATCATATTTCTTTTTGACCCTTTCAATGAATATTATAAGCTGGAACGTTCAGGGGGCAGGCTCAGCCGGTTTCCGGGGGGCTTTCTCCACACTCATGCGCCAATCCAAGCCGGATATAGTAGCGGTACTTGAACCACGGATTAGTGGAGCCAACGCAGATAAGTTTGTGAAACACAGTAAATTTGACAACTCATTTCGAGTTGAGGCCCGGGGTTTCTCTGGAGGTATATGGCTACTTTGGACAGACGAGGTGCATATCGAAGTGCTAGCCTCCACTAGACAGTTGATTCACGTCCGGGCTACCAAACAGGATGAAGCATGTCTTATTTCCTTTATTTACGCCAGTTCTACTTCAGTTATTCGGCGCAGGCTGTGGGCCACACTTGAAAGGCTGGCCGTAGGGATCTCAGAACCTTGGCTTTTAGGGGGTGATTTTAACTGCCTTCTCCACCACTCAGAAAAAATGGGAGGCGCGTCGGGACACTGCAATGTGAGTAGGGAGTTCGTCGAGTGGATGTTTAATTATAATATTCAAGAGGTGGCTACTGACGACCATCTTTTCACGTGGATCCGTGATGGGCAACACGGGCAGGTCACCAAGAAACTGGACCGTTTCGTTGCGAATATGGCCTGGATGGACAAATATGAGACAAGTCGGGTCCGGCTCCTCCCGCGAGTACGATCAGACCATTCACCCCTTATGTTGAAATTTGGCCGCTTGGACTTTATCCCACAAGGCCCCAAACCCTTTCGTTTCCTTGCGGCGTGGCTCCTGCACCCTGGGTTTCCCGAAATGATTCGTGACTCTTGGACCTCCTCTGTGTGCTTTATTGAGGCGGCAAAAAATTTCACGGAGGCAGCGAAAACATGGAACCTAAACGTGTTTGGTAATATCTTCCAGCGAAAGAAAAATCTCCTAGCCCGGATAGGTGGTATTCAACGAAGTAGCCAATTTTATTTCAAAGAGAGTCCCGTAACCTTAGAAACACAATTGCGTGCGAAACTGGACGAGGTCATCATGCAAGAGGAGTTGCTCCTTATTCAGAAATCCACTAGAGATTGGATGCATCTTGGTGACCGTAATACTTCTTATTACCATCAGCTGCTCAAAGCCCGACGTCGACGGGGGCGAATTACGAAACTAGTGGATGATGGAGGGAATCGAGTTTCCGATCAAGGAGCCCTGCGATCTCTTGCAACGAATTTTTTTAAACACATATACACGGAGGGCCCGAGCACCGAACCGCTTCACCACCTGCCAAATTTTTTCCTTCCTTACGATGAGGCTTCGGTGGCGGCAATGACAGAAGACATTTCGGACGGTGAGATATTTGCAGCGCTGCAAAGTATGGGATCACTTAAGGCCCCGGGCTTGTTTGGGCTGAATGCGTTATTTTTTAAGAAGAATTAGGAGGTTGTGGACCATCCACGCGGGAATTCATCCGACAAATGTGGCACCAAGGGCAGGTCCCTAAAGCGGTCAACCAAATGCTTATTATCTTAATTCCCAAGACCGACAACCCAACCACCATCAGAAACTTCCGGCCCATTAGCTTGCTCAATGTCATCTACAAGCTCTTCACTAAAGTTTTGGTGAATCACATGAAAGAGACCCTCCCTGACCTCATTCACCCAGCCCAAGTTAGCTTTGTCCCAGGCCGAAAAATCCTCGACAATATTGTGGTAGCTCAAAAACTCATCCATTCTATGAGACGCAACAAAGGAGCAACGGGCCACATGGTTATCAAAGTTGACCTTGAGAAAGCCTATGATTACCTCAGGTGGGACTTCATTTAAGAGACCCTTCATCTAGCCGGCTACCCCGTCATAATGGTTAAGGCCATCATGGCTTGTGTGCGATCGGCGTCGATGAGCTTGTTGTGGAATGGGACAATCGGGGAGGAATTTCAACCGACTCGATGGGTCAGACAGGGCGAACCCATCTTGCCATACCTTTTCGTGTTGTGCATGGAGAGGCTAGCTCAAATCATTGACAAAGCAGTGGCAGAGAAAAATTGGAAGCTGATATCCGTTGGCCGAGGAGTCGTTGCCGTCCCTTTCTTAATGTTCGCCGACGACCTTCTTCTCTTCATGGAGGCCTCAGATGAGCAAGCTTGAGTCCTTAAGCAGATCCTTGACTTCTTTTGCCGCATATCGGGACTCAAAGTCAGCACGACCAAGACCCAAGTCTTTTTCTCCAAGAATGTCGCACTTGACAGCCAGCATCGTTTGGCGAGAGCCCTCCACTTCAAATGGACGGATAATATGGGAAAGTACCTTGGTGTTCCTGTAATCCATGGCCGGATAAACTCCACCACTTTCTCGCATCTAGTGGACAAAGTGGAAGCACGTTTAAACGGATGGCGCATGAAAACCCTTTCTCTCGCAGGGCGGGTTACCCTCACCCAGTCCGTGTTAAACTCGATACCAAATTTTGCTATGCAATCAGTCCTGTTGCCGAGCTCACTTACAGAAGGTTTGGAGCGCCGTAGTCGGTCCTTCGTATGGGGTGGTTCTATCAAGAGAAGGAAAATCCATTTGGTTGCATGGCGTGAAGTGTGTAAGCCCAAAGACGACGGAGGCTTGGGCATCAAAGAATTGCGGCGCATGAACTATGCTCTCTTGATGAAATTGGGTTGGGGCCTTTTAACGAAGTCTTTATGGGCGAGAGTCCTCATAGCCAAATATGGCATCACCCTCTCGCAAGGTCTGAGCACCTCTCGCTGCAAGCGTGGATCACCTCTAATAAAAGCACTAGGTAAGGTCTGGCCGGTTATTCTTAAACAAG
>CACSLK010034108.1:11752974-11773982 GCA_902706635.1 Striga hermonthica | reverse complement strand
AATTAAAAAAAAAAAAGAAATGCACAATAATGGTACAAAAAATTCACATTAATGTGTTTGCATGTGCACATTAAAAATCCAAATAACAAAATGTTTACTGAGTTTTGTTTGGTGAGTTTGGTCTACATGGTGCAATCAATTAGTCACTGATAAGGAAAAAAATATACATTTATTATGCGACACGTGGCTTGGGAGAATAAATGATACGTGTGTTCCGAGAACAACTAGAGTCCAGGATTAAGGCCGAAGCCCAACGTCAATATAGGCATAAGGTCCCGAAGAGCTTTACTCTTGGCCCAATGTCCTGAGGAGAATTACTGTAGGCCCAAGGTCCAGAGGAGCTTTACTTTGGGCCCAAGGTCTGGAGTCAGCCCACCAAGCTAATGGGTTGGGAAGTCCTCCGTCTGCAGAAGGGAGACCTAGGTCGTCCCACTCCTATAAAAGGACGACCTAAGTCAAGGTAAGGGAGATTATTCTCACTACTCTAAACTCTCTCTTCTACTCATTCCGCAGCCACCACCTCGGAAAACCTAAAACCGATTCTAGCTTAAGCGACAGAGGGTCTACCCCTGGGGACAACCCCGGGGTTCTGTTTTGTAGGCGTCGGAGCAAAGGAGACGAGTTCAGGAAGACGTCGGAGCATCAATCGTCGCCACGTGTCCTCTGACTAACGTCAGCCGTCTGTGGGGACCGACGACTTAGGAAGAGGATTCATGGCGATACGGAAGAGAGGTGAAACCAGTCGACGGACGCGAGGTGTTTCACGACATGATCAATCCCAAGAAAGTTAATCAAACTCTTGGGCTAACCCTAGCCAAGGCCAAAGTTCACAAAATCCGGCAACCTCGGAGACCGAGGCCGAACGACTGCAGAGGGTCGAAAAAGAACTCCTTGAACTGAAGACCCTGATGAAGGGTATGATCGAAAAAGAAGCATCCCTATGTCGAAAAGGATCGAGAAGCCAGCCATGGCGAAGGTTCTAAAGCCCCCAACGATGAAACCGAGGTCATATCCCAAAGAGACCTCGGGAGAAGAAATTTCACATCTGAGGATGGCAGCCTTAAGCAAAAGCTTGAGGAGATGAATGAAAGGCTCGGAGTGGTGTGGAAAGAAGTCAGAAAGCCGACGTCGGACATTTTCTCACTCACCGAGTCCCCTTTGTTGATAGCATAATGAAAGAGGAAATTCCCTTTAGCTTCAAGATGCCTCAGATGGAGAATTATGATGGAACATCGGACCCCCGTGACCACCTTGAAAATTTCCAAGCTCTCATGATGCTTCATGGGGAGAACGACGCCATCAAGTGTCGAGTGTTCTCGGCCACGCTAAGAGTGCCAGAGTTTGGTTCTCTTCACTGCCAGTGACCTCTATCTATACTTTCAAACAATTGGCACAAGAATTCCTCAACCACTTTGTTAGCAGCAAATGGTACAAGAAAGCGTCAGCCCATCTTATGGGTATCCGTCAGAGGTCGAATGAGACGCTAAGGGACTTCATCCAACGTTTTAATGTAGAGGCACTAAAGATTGAGGACTTGGACCAGTCTGTGGCCTTAGCCGCACTCATGAATGGGGTTCGAAAGTCTTCAAGGTTCGCTTTCTCTTTGGCGAAAAAACCACCGCTATCCCTCCCTGAACTCTTCAGTAGGGCCGAAAAGTACATCAACGCTGAGGAGATGTCTAGAACGGAGAATGAGCATGAGACCTCTGACATAAAGAGGATGAGGGACTCTGGTGACGATAATGGCGGAAAGAGGAAAAAATTATGGGATAGGCTTTTTGTCACGACCAACTCATCGAAGGATCGGTCCAATCTCCCGAGGTTTGAAAGGTATACTCCTTTGCGTGCTACAAAGAATGAAATCTTGATGTATATTCGAGATAAGGACTATGTCAGGTGTCCAACCAAGATGAGAACCCCGACAAACAAAAGAAGTCATGATTAGTATTGCCGTTTTCACAGAGACCACGGTCACGATTCCGAGGACTGTGAGACCCTGAAAAACGAGATTGAGGACTTGATACACCAGAGGATACCTTAAGAAATTTTGTGGGAAAAGACAGAAGCAACCCTTAACCTCGGCGAAGACGCTCTAAACTCAAGTTGCTGGGGTCATAGTTGTCATGGCCGGAGGACCATCCGGCGGAGAAAGCAATTCTACTCGCAAAGCATATGCAAGGCAACTTCGAACAAGTGAGCTGGAAAAGAAAAGGGCTCGTAAGGAGACACAAATAACCTTTACATAGGAAGACACGGGTAACATTCTAACTCCTCATGATGATCCCATGGTCGTTACACTTACGATTGCGAATTACGGGGTCAAAAGGGTGTTGGTGGATAGTGGCAGCTCGGCTGATATCATATTCTATGATGCATTTGAGAAGATAAAAATTGGACGTGAACAACTAAGGCCAGTCAAAACTCCACTCATGGGGTTCACAGGTGAAACCGTGGAGCCGGAGAGAATTATAACTCTCCCGTTAACTGCAAGAGACTCACCGCAGCAAACCACGATCATGATGGATTTCTTAGTTGTGAAGGTCCTCTCCAGTTACAATGTCATCCTTTGGACGACCAGGGTTGAACAAGATGAAGGCCATAGTCTCTACATATCACATGCTTATGAAGTTCCAGACCGAGAATGGCATCAGGAAAGTTCGTTGAGACCAAGAGGTGTCCAGACAATGTTATGTAGCCTCACTCGAAGGTGAAAAGAAGAACTCAGAGGCTTTGACCATAGAAAGCTTAGATCCAGAGGACGAGGTTAAGGAAACAGGAGAACCAGTAGAGACCTTAGTCTCAATTGAGCTTTACGAATGGGAAAATGGAAAGGTTGTGCGAATAGGGTCCTCATTACCCGAGGACCTTAAGATAAAGCTTGTCCAATTCTTGAGAGAAACTGCCGAAGTCATTGCTTGGAGTCCATCTGACATGCCGGTAATTGACCCCGAGGTCATAGTCCACAGACTAAATGTGGACCCTAGCTTTAAGCCAGTTCAACAGAAGAAAAGGAGTCTTGCCCCGGATAGGGTCCAAGCAATCAACAGAGAGGTGGACAAGCTCTTAGATGCTGATTACATAAAGGAGGTAGATTATCCTGAGTGGTTGTCCAGCGTTGTCTTGGTTCTGAAAACAAGTGGCAATTGGAGGTATACATAGACTTTACAAGTCTAAACAAGGCGTGTCCAAAGGACAGCTTTCCCCTACCAAGGATAGACCAACTGGTAGACGCCACCGCCGGATGTGAAGTCCTCAGCTTCATGGATGCATTTCAAGGGTACCATCAGATAAGGATGCACCCAGGGGATGATGCCAAAACTTCTTTTGTCACCGACCGAGGCCTATATTGCTACAAGGTCATGCCTTCGGTCTGAAGAATGCGGGGACACATACCAGAGGCTAGTGAACAAGATCTTTAAAAACCAGATTGGTAGAAATATTGAAGTGTACGTTGACGAAATGCTAGCAAAGAGCCCACGTATGGAGGACCACATAGCTGACTTAGAGGAGACCTTCGCAGTATTGAAGCACTATAAGATGAAGCTCAACCCAAGCAAGTGCGCTTTTGGGGTGACCTCGGGAAAGTTTCTTGGATACATGGTTACCCAACGAGGAATCAAGGCAAACCCCGAGAAAATCAAAGCATTGTTGGACATGAATCCTCCTATGTCAGTGAAAGAAGTTTAGAGGCTCACCGGAAGACTAGTAGCACTTATTCTTTTCTTGTCAAAATCTGTAGAAAAGAGCCTACCATTTTTTAAGGTGTTAAGGAAGGTAAATATGTTTGCTTGGACAGAAGACTGTCAGAGCATTCGAGGATCTAAAATCTTACTTGGGTTCTCCACCACTTTTGACAAAGCCACAACAAGGAGAGGTTTTATACTTATACCTGGGAGTGTCAGATGCGGTTGTGAGCTCGGTGCTAATCAAAGAAGAAGATGGACCAAATGCCGATTTATTATGTGAGTCGAGTCCTAGGAGGCGCAGAACTTCGCTATCCTAAGATCGAAAACTTGGCATTGGCCTTGGTTATCTCAGCTCGTAAGTTGAGACCGTACTTCCAAGCATATGTGGTTGTTGTACTCATAGACCAACCGTTGAAACAAATTCTACAGAAGCCTGAAGCATCTGGGAGGCTGGTGAAGTGGTGCATTGAGCTTAGCGAATTTGATGTTCAGTTTCGACCAAGGACGGCTATTAAGGCCCAGACCATGGCGGATTTTGTGGTAGAGTGTACTACGGGAGAAGAGCATACACCTATGGCAACAGAGATAGTGCCAAACATCGAAGAGCCCATAGAAGGCTGTTGGACCTTGTATGTTGACGGATCATCGAATCAAAACGGGAGCGGGGCTGGATTGACCTTAACCAGCCCAGAAGGTGATGTTTTTTATTATGCTCTAAGGTTCGAGTTCAAGGCCTCAAACAACGAGGCTGAATATGAGGCTCTCATAACTGGACTAAAGATGGCGTTGGAGCTGGGCGCCTAACGTATGCAATGCCATAGTGACTCACAATTGGTCGTATGTCAAAGTCATGGAGACTATGAGGCAAAGGATCCCATGATGGTCAGGTACCAAACTAAGGTGAAAGACTTGGTCTCTTTATTTGAGTATTGTAGGGTGAAGAAAGTTGCAAGGACGGAAAACACCAACGCAGACGCACTGTCTAAGCTTGCGACATCGCCTTATCACGAGCTCATCAAAACCGTACCAGTGGAGGTCCTTCCTCATCGCAGCATAGAGGAAGAGCAAGTGATGAGTCTTGACCAAGGACTCAGTTGGGTTGATCCTATTGTGAAATACATCAAAGATGGAAAGTTGCCTGATGACCAATGAGAGGCAAAAAAATCATTCAACGCTCAGCCCGGTATTCGATCATAGGCAACCACTTGTACAAGAGGTCGTACAGCATGCCATACCTTAGCTGCCTTAGGCCAAATGAGGTTAATTATGCATTAAGAGAGGTACACGAAGGAGTCTGCGAAAATCACTTGCGGGGCAGGTCTTTAGCCCAAGTCATCATCAGACAAGGGTATTACTGGCCTACCCTAAGAGAAGACGCAATGAACTTCGTCAGAGATATGAAAAATGTCAATGGCATACGAACATCCTCCATTCTCCAACTGTTCCCATGTCCTCGGTCTTCACCCCTTGGCCATTTGCAATATGGTGGATGGACATTTTGGGACCTTTTCCACAAACCACTGGGCAAAGAAAGTTCCTGATCGTGGGCATTGACTATTTGACGAAATGGGTCGAAGCAGAACCTTTGGCTCCTATCACCGAGAAGCAGATCCAAGGTTTCACGTGCAAGTCCATTGTGTGTCGTTTTGGAGTCCCAAAAGCACTCATCACTAACAATGGAAAGCAGTTTAATAACCAAAGTTTCAGAGAGTTTTGCAAAGCTTTGTCTATAGACCTCAGCACAACCTCGGTAACATACCCTCAGTCTAATGTCTAGATAGAGGTCACAAACAGGACTTTCTTACAACCATTGAAAATGAGACTTGACGAGGCTAAGGGTTTATGGGCTAATATTCTTCCAGAAGTGTTATGGGCTTATCGCACGACTCCTCAGACTGCCACAGGAGAAAGCCCATTTAGCATGGCGTTCGGATCTGAGGCAGTCATACCCGTAGAGATCGGAATCCCAAGTCCCAGGGTGGAAACATTTGAGATAGAGAAAAATGCAGAGGGTCTGAGGTGTAACCTTGATCTGATTGAGGAGCACAGAGAGTGGAAAGGATTCGGATGGTTGCATATCAACAAAGGGTGGCCAAATATTACAACAGTCGTGTTCGGTCACGTTAATATCGACCGGGAGAGCTGGTCCTCAGGAAAGCTCAGTTCAACTACCAGGAAAGGCACAACAAGTTATCTCCAAACTTGGATGGCCCTTACCTGTCCGAGCAGCGGTGAAAAAGGCACTTATAAGTTGGAGGACTTAGACAGAAAGCCTATACCAAAGTCCTGGAATGTAGAACGTTTGCACAAGTACTATCATTAGTCGTTTTTATGTTAAGTTATTTCCCCTATTTCTAACGTAGGACTTGCAAGTTGAGACTTCGTACTCAGACCATTTCAATAAAAGTTGCATTTTGTTTTGATTACCGACATTGTTATAACAAATGGTAGAATTGCAATGGACGACCATTGCCATTACCTCCAGCGATAGAATTGCAGTGGAAAACCATTGCCGCTATCAAAATTAAAAAGGATTGCAGTAGAGAACTATTGCTTCTGCCACTAGTCCTTGGTCGTAGCTTCACAACGCTAGTCATTCGGTAGAATGATCTACTGTAAGACTAGTGAAGAAGCACCCAAGGCTAGAATTGGGACTACCCAGTTCTTAAAAGACAAAGGATTAAATCAAACAACGTTACATAAGCTGGGAGTTCAAAAGACCAAGGTCTACAATCTTAATAAAAGAGAACAAGTCCAGAAATGACAACAAAACAAACAAAGCCCTAAAATCATCAACAATCAAACATCTCTAGAGGCTGAAGGGTCGGCATCCTCTTCGCCTGTCATGGGATTAACAGACTTAGGAACAAGGTGACTAAGGTCAAAAGAATGGTCAAGGGTGCCAACCAGCTGCCTGCAGGCGTCGAACTCGTTGAGCCAATAGTCCGATTTCACCTCAGCAGCGTCCTCGGGCTTCTTGTTGGTGTCCTCCGCCTTCTTGTTAGCCTCTTCAAGGCTCGAGTCCATCCCCTTGATCCTCAGATCGAGCTTTTCGATGAGAGCCCTCAGGCGCGTCGCCTCAGTATGATGTCGCTCGCTCTCCTCTTCAGCCTTCGCCTAAAGGGCCTCACTACACTCTAGCAAGTCCCTCATCTCAAGAATCCTCCGGCTCCCATAGGCAATCTTGTCAACCATGCCCTGGTGAGTGCGAAGGAGCTGAAAGACATAGAAAAACTTAGAAAAATTCCAGAGGCAACATTGGAAAAATAACGAGAGTTTTGGTTACCTTGGCTAAGTTCTCATAGCCGTCATCAGACAGCCCCTCAGACGTAGCGACCTGGAGGCCCTCCCTATCTCCATGGGGTAAGAGATGGCTCATCATCTCCAGGGCAGTACCGCAGTTTAACAGACTATGGTCAAAGCCGCTGTCGATGAACATTTGGGGGCCTCCGGTTCCGATACCCTCTCCAATGGCAATGATAACCTCGGGAGCTGGAGACACCTGAGGAGGATTAAGCCCCAAAATAAGCGGTCGTGGCACCTTCCTTGGGGGAACCCCTGACTCCTGCCTCAGGGTGGCATCAGCCACGACCTTGCTCTTGTTCACCCTAATCCTGATCCTCTTAGCTTTGTCATCTCACCACCTAAACAAAGAACGAAAGAGACGGGTAAATAACAAGATATAAATAATGAGAGTGTATTTAATATTTATTAAAGACTACGGTTTGTTCGTACTAAGGTCGACAATTTTAGTCGGTGGAGCATGGCTCAAGCAAGCGGCAATCAGGTTCTTCCTTTAGTAAAATGGTTAAGCTCGCGGGACCTATGAGCAAAAGGGCCAACTTAGCCTTTTCCTCGTCATGAGAAAGCTCGGACTCTAAGGGCCGACAGACCTCGTCACTCCACTCAGAAGGAAAGTTCCAAGGATCACCCGAATAAATGTAGAAGAATTTAGGCTTCCAATATTTCTTTTCTTTAGAAGAATCTACCAAGGGTTTAGAACATGACCTCGACACAACATAGAAGAGACCTTCGGAACTAGGGTGGTTCTGGAGGCGGTAAATGGAACTGAAGGCTCTGGCGTTCGTGGGTATAGGTACTGAAGCCCCGAGGAGGACAAACCCCACGATAATCATCCAAGCGTTAAGAGTTAACTGAACGGGAGAAATGTTGTAAAAATTTAAGATCTCATTGATGGCGGATGTAGAGGGAACCGTAAACCGCATTTGAACATGTCTTCGTAAAGACAAAGCCATTTAGGAGGAGTTTCACCAAATCTTGCCTTCCTCAGGCTCCGGAATATAGAAATTCCAAGTGTCAGGAATGTAACGTTTGGCATAGAACCTACGGATGTCATCTTATACGAGTTTGGACACGGCCCCATCAACATACACGCTAGCCTTATGGCCACGTCCGCGGGGTCATCGGGTAAAGATTTCGTCATCACTAGACTCATGGGAATCCATGGAAATTTTCAAATCTGAAAATGCACCCAGGGACGTAAGTGAATGTGTGGAAACACAAGAAAAATGAAACAAGGTGACAAAGGAGCCCTCGAAATTGTTCGAGACTTAGCGGTGAACAAAATCAAAAGGAAGGAGGTACGTTAATTTTTCTTATCAAAAGCGGGGGAAAGAGTGTGAGTCTTTAGACTACATGGGCAAAAGAATAAATCGTTGGGACGCATTTTGAGTGTCATTCACTAACCTCCTTTGGATTATTCAACAATTTATTTGATAAAATTGAGTAGAGGTTGCTAATTACCTGAAAAAGTGGACAAGAAGACACCTCAGAAAAATCCGTAGTCGCTCTCTCGGTGGCTTTTGTTAGCTATCCAAAGCCTTTGGATAAGTAAAAAATATAAAAAAAAGAGATAAACTTTGGTTGATAGTAGTGGATGGAGAAGAATAAGGGAGCAAGAGAATTTAAAGGTGGAGAAAGCAATCCTCGGTCAAGAGGAAAAGACAGACTTTGGACAAAACAAGAGGTAAATTAAACCTCAACTAACTACATTAAAAAAAAAAAGAAAGGAAAAGGAGAAATGGATTTGGCAGAAAAGTTGCCCACCCACATTAACCCACACATCACGTGGGTGTAATTAAGAATTAGAAAAAAAAAAAAAAAAGTTGTTGGAAGAGTGTTGTGGGTTGGACGATTCTAAGGCCCCAAGGTCTATCAATGTCAAGATGTTATCTACAATGTAAGAAAGTGAGAAAAATATATGTTCTATATTATTCACAAGACATGTACACATATATATAGAAACATAATGAGCCTAAACCTAATCCTACAAGATATATACAAAATATATTATAACCATATATACAAAATATATTCTAACACCCCCCCTCAAACTCAAGGAAGTATAGTAGATATCAACTTGAGTTTGCTAAGAAGTAAACAAAAGCGACCGGGAAGGAGAGACTTCGTGAAGACATCCGCTAACTGATCCGAAGAGGAGACGGAAACAAGTTGTACAGTCCCATGGGTAACATGCTAGCGAATAAAATGACAATCAATCTCAATATGTTTGGTACGCTCATGAAACGTATCATTATGAGACATCTTGACAGTGCTCCGGCTATCACAATGAAGAGCAGTAGAGGATGATTGAGGGACACCAAGATCAACAAGTAATCGACGCAACCATAATAGCTCTGCGGTGGAATCAGCAAGAGCACGATACTCAGACTCGGCACTCGAACGGGAAACCAAGGTTTGCTTCTTACTGCGCCAAGAGATAAGTGAATCACCTAAGAAGAAGCAATACCCGGTAGTGTAACGACGATCAGTAGGATCTCCAGCCCAATCTGCATCAGAGTAGCCGCTAAGGGACAAGGAAGAACTGGCCGAGAAATGTAAACCATGCAATAAGGTGCCCTTCACATAGCGAAGGATGTGCAACACAGCAGAATGATGCGTGGTTCTCGGAGCAACCATCAACTGACTCACAATATGAACATCATGAGCTATATCAGGCTGAGTGACAGTCAAATATATCAAACTCCCAACGAGCTGGCGGTATAACGTAGGATCCTCAAGAAGAGAACCATCCAATGGAGTAAGACGAATATCAAAATCAAGAGGTGTGGAAGCTGTCTGGAAATCAGTGGGACTGGCCCGAGCAAGAAGATCAGAGGCATACTTGGCTTGAGACAAATAGAAGCCATCAGAGGAATCATAAATCTCAAGACCCAAAAAATAACGAAGACGACCCAAACTCTTCATCTCAAAATGCTGTCGAAGATAATCCTGTAAGTCGGAAATACCTGAAACATCATCTCCTGTGATGATCATATCATCAACATAGAGCAACAAAACAATGATCCCAGATGTAGAGCGCCGAAGAAATAGGGCAGAATCGTGATCACTCGTAGTGAAACCAAACTGAAACAATGCAGAACTGAACGTGGCATACCAGACACGAGGCACTTGTTTCAAGCCATACAAAGCTCAGCGTAGACGACAAACCTTCCCAGAGGACAAGAACCCAGGAGGTGGAGTCATGTAAACCTCCTCAGATAATGCACCGTGCAAGAAGGCATTCTTAACATCTAACTGTAAAAGAGACCATCGACGAACTGCAGCAACTGCAAGTAAACAGCGTACAGTAGTGAGACGAGAAACCGGTGCAAATGTCTCTTCATAATCTATGCCATACTCCTGTGAGTACCCCTTAGCAACAAGACAAGCTTTGTAGCACTCAATAGACCCATCTGAATTTGTTTTGATCTTATAAACCCATTTGCATCCGATGGGTTTCTTGCCAGCAGGTAGATCAACTAGATCCCAAGTATGAGTCTTGTCTAAGGCCTGCAATTCCTCAGCCATAGCTTGTTGCCACAATGGATCAATACTCGCCTTACGGAAAGACCTAGGCTCATGATGAGATAATATGGCCGAATAACAATGATAATCAAGTAAGTGAGAAGGGGGACGACTTACAAGAGTCGACCGTCGCTGATCAATAGCTGGCAAAAGTACAGAACCAGAAGAGGGCTCATTACGAACCGTCGGTTCGAGATGCACAGGTGGAGCCCCTTCATAAGACGGAGGCATGACAGGCGTGTCAATGAGCTGAGAGTCAGAACCTGTATCTGTATCTAGAAAAAGATCTGAAGTAATAGACATGAATAAAGGAGACGCTGAATCAAACGGAATGTGGAACTTAGACAATGAGGAAAAAGTAGTATGCTCCCAAAAGGTAACATGACGCGAGATACGCAACCTATTAGAAATCGGATCCCAACACCTAAATCCTTTGTGTTCTACCCCATAACCCAAAAAATAACACAGATGAGCTCGGGGTTCTAATTTGGTCCGCTTGTGGGACGGAAGAAGAACAAAGCAAGCACAACCAAAAGGAAGTGGGAAAAATATATGTTCTATATTATTCACAAGACATGTACACATATATATAAGAGCATAATGAGCCTAAACCTAATCCTACAAGATATATACAAAATATATTATAACCAGATATACAAAATATATTCTAACATACAAAACCAAAGTCTAAGGTCTTAGCATGTTTCCCACACTATTTCCAAATTCCAAGGTAATACTCCCAAGGTCTTCAAAAGATGTTCCAAATGCCCAAGGTCTCAAGGTGTCCCTAAGATGTCTTGAGGTGTTCAAAAAATTAGTCCTCGGACTACCGAGGTCTCCGAAGAAACTCTTCGGCCTACCGAGGTGTTCCAAAAATTAGTCCTCGGACTACCAAAGACTACAAAGATGCTCTTCGGCCTACCTAGTCGGCCTACCGAGGTGTTCAAAAAATTTGTACTTGGACTACCGGGGTCTACAAAGAAGCTCCTCGGCCTACCTAGGTGTCCAAAAAATTAGTCCTCAGACTATCGGGGTCTATAAGGAAGCTCTTCGGCCTACCGAGGTGTTCAAAAAATTAGCCCTCGGATTACTGGGTTTTACAAGGAAGCTCCTCGGCCTACCGAGGTGTCCAAAAAATTAGTCCTCGGACAACCGGGGTCTACAAGAAAGCTCCTCGGCCTACCGAGGTGTCCAAAAAATTAGTCCTCGGACAACCGGGTTCTACAAGAAAGCTCCTCGGCCTACCGAGGTGTCCAAAAAATTAGTCCTCGGACTACCGAGGTCTACAAAGAAGCTCCTCGGCCTACCGAGGTGTTCAAACAATTAGTCCTTGGACTACTGGGGTCTACAAGAAAGCTCCCCGGCCTACCGAAGTGTCCAAAAAATTAGTCCTCGGACTACTGAGGTCTACAAAGAAGCACCTCGGCCTACCGAGGTGTTCACAAAATTAGTCCTCATACTACAAGGACTACAAAGAAGTTTCGGACGAACGTCATGATACAAGAATTACCTGACATTAATCTGAGGACACGTCACGGAAATTGATGCTTCGACGTCCTCCTGAACTTGTCTCCTTTGCTCCGATGCCTGCAAAACAAAACCCCGGGGTTGTCCCCAGGGGTAGACCCTCCGATGCCTAAGTTAGAATCAGTTTTAGGTTTTCTGGGGTTGTGGCTGCGGAATCAGTAGATGAGAGAGTTTAGAGTAGTGAGAATATATCCCTTACCTTGACCTAGGTCGTCCTTTTATAGGAGTGGGACGACCTAGATCTCGCTTCTGCAGACGGAGGATTTCTCAGCCTATTAGCTTGGTGGGCTAACTCTAGACCTTGGGCCCAAAGTAAAGCTTCTCTGGACCTTGGGCCTACAGTAATTCTCCTCAAGACATTGGGCCCAGAGTAAAGCTCTTCGGGACCATAGGCCTATATTGACGTTGGGCTTCGGCCTTAATCCTGGACTCTAATGGTTCTCGAAATACACGTGTCTTTATTCTCCCAAGCCACGTGCCGCATAATAAATGTATCTTTCTTCCCTTATCACTTGCCCCCCATTTTATGTACGCACTAAATTTTTTATGCGTACAGAAAATAAGCGATGAGACACTTACAGATGAATATCTACATTTGGCGACTTTCCAGTACACTTGCACTGACAGTCAGTTCATCTTCTTGCTATAAAATGCCTCACTCTCATTTCTCTCCTCACTTTTAGCATTGTTATTTTCTAGAGAGAGAGATAGAGAGAGAAGGAGGGAATCAAGCTCTTGGGATTGCATCGATTTTTCATGCTCGACGTCAGCATTCGAAAGTCCTCAGACCCTGGCAATTTTTTTTACCATGTCATTGTTTCTTCATATCTTCAGCAGCTAGTTATTATTTACCGACGTCAGTAGCGTTGATATTTACCTTAAACAACATCGATAGAAATAATTTGGACGTATGATAGACACCTCGGTCGGCCGAGGAGTTTCTTTGTAGTCCCAAGTTGTCCAAGGACTAATTTATTGAACACCTCGGTAGGCCGAAGAGCTTCTAAGTAGTCCTCGGTTTTCCGATGACTAATTTTTTGAACACCTCGATAGGCGGAGAAGCTTCTTTGTCGACCTCGGTTGTTCGAGGAGCTTCTTTGTAGTCTTTGGTAGTCCGAGGACTACATTTATGAACACCTCAGTTGGCCGAGGAGCTTCTTTGTAGTCTTCGGTAGTCCGAGGACTAATTTTTTGAACACCCCGGTAGGCCGAGGAGCTTCTTTGTAGACCTCGGTAGTCCGAGGACTAATGTTTTGAACACCTCGGTAGGTCGAGGAGCTTCTTTGTAGTCTTCGGTAGTCCGAGGACTATTTTGTGAACACCTGGGTAAACCGAGGAGCTTCTTTGTAGACCTCGGTAGTCCGAGGACTAATGTTTTGAACACCTCGGTAGGCCGAGGAGCTCCTTGGGAGACCTCGGTAGTCCGAGGACTAATTTTTTGAACACCTCGGTAGGCGGAGGTACTTCTTTGTAGTCCTCGTTAGTCTGAGGACTAGTTTTTGGAACACCTCGGTAGGCCGAGGAGCTTCTTTGTAGTCCTCGGTAGTCCGAGAACTAATTTTTGGAACACCTCGTAGGCCGAGGAGCTTCTTTGTAGTCTTCGGTAGTCCAAGAACTAATTTTTGGAACACCTCGGTAGCCTGAGGAGCATCTTTGGAGACCTCGGTACTCCGAGGACTAATTTTTTTTAACACCTCAAGACATCTTAGAAGACACCTTTGAGACCTTGGGCACTCTGAAAAAATCTCTTGGAGACCTTGGGACCTTAGAAGGTTGGGACCTTGAACCGATCCACTTGTCCTTTTTCCCTGTCATCCACCTTTTTTTTTTTTTTTTACTTTATCCCACGTGAAGTGGGCAGATTTTGTCCCTTTTTCTTTTTGTATTTTATTTTATTTTATTTTATTTACCCCATGGGATGTCCAACACGTGGACTTGGGGGGAGAGAAAGCTTGAGCATGCGAATTGGCAGCTTGCCAATTTTCTTGTTCCAGCAGTTGCCTTCATTTTTTTTTTCGTCAGACTTCAACATCTGCCTTTTAATCTTTCTTTTCCTTTGCTCCACACACTCAAACCACCAACAGAGTTCTTTCGTTCTCTTTTATTTTATCAAAGGCTGTGGAAGGCTACAAAGGCCACTCAAGAAGTTGCTAAGGATTTCTCCAAATAATCTTCAGCACCACTTTGTCAAGTGACTAGCAACCTTTGTACTTTGAGCTTTATTTATTTATTTTTTTTATCAAAGGCAATAGTGAACAATCCAAATAAGGGTTCCTTAGTGAGTGTCACTTGAAACATGTTCCAATTATTCACTCATTGGCTCATGTAATCCAAGGACTTGTTCACTCATTTGCTCATGTAGTCCAAGGACTTGTTCATTCATTTGCTCATGTAGTCCAAGGACTCTCACTCTTTCCCCAACTGTTAATAAGAAAAAGTTAACATACCTCCTTCTTTTGATTTTATCCACCGCTTAGTCTCGAACGATATCCCGGGGACTCCTTTGTCACCTTGTCTTATTTTTCTTGTGTTTCCACGCATTCACTTACGTTCCTTGGTGCATTTTCAGGTTTAAAAATGTCCATGGAATCCTATGAGTATATTGAATTTTTACAACATTTCTCCCGCTCAACTAACTCCTAACGCTTGGATGATTATCATGGGGTTTGTCCTCCTCGGGGCTTCAGTACCCATACACATGAACGCCATATTCTTCAGTTCCATTTCCCGCCTCCAAAATCACGCTAGTTTCGATGGTCTTTTTTATGTTATGCCGAGGTCATGTTCTAAGCCCTGGAAGAAACTTCCAAAGACACAAATTATTGGAAGTCTAAATTCTTCTACGTTTATTCGGGTGATCCTTGGAACTTCCCTTCTTAGTGGAGTGACGAGGTCTGTCGGCCCGTTGAGTCCGAGCTCTCTCATGACGAGGAAAAGGCTAAGTTGGCTCTTTTGCTCAGAGGTTCCGCGAGCTTAACCCTTTTACTAAAGGAGAAGAACCTGATTGCGGCTCGCTTGAGCCATGCTCCACCGACTAAAATTGTCGACGTTAGTACGAACAAACCATAGTCTTTAATAAATATTGCATGCACTCTTATTTTCTGTATCTTGATATTTACACGTCTCTTTCATTCTTTGTTTAGGTATGGAGGTGAACAAAGCTAATAGGATCAGGATTAGGGTGAACAGGAGCAAGGTCGTGGCTGATGCCACCCAGAGGCAGGAGTCAGGGGTTCCCCCAGGAAGATGCCACAACCCCGTTTCTTGGGGCCTACTCCTCCTCAGGTGTCTCTAGCTCCCGAGGTTGACTTTGCCATTGGAGAGGGTAGCGGAACTGGAGGTCCCCAGATGTTTACCGGCAGTGGCTTTGACTATATCTCTCATCCATCGGAAAAGTTCATTCCAGAGTGGGATATCAGTGTCTACGACAGTCTGTTAAACCGCGGCACTGTCGTGGAGATGATGAGCCACCTCTTAACACATGGAGATAGGGAGGGCCTCCAGGTCGCTACGTCTGAGCGTTTGTCTGATGACGACTACGAATACTTAGCCAAGGTAACCAGAACTCTCGTAATTTTTCCCATGTTGCCTCTAAAAGTTTTCTAAGTTTTTCTATGTCTTTCAGCTCCTTCGCACTTACCAGGGCATGGTTGACAAGATTGCCTTTGGGAGCCGGAGGATTCTTGAGATGAGGAACATGCTAGAGCATAGCGAGACCCTTCTGGCGAAGGCTGAAGAGGAGAGCGAGCGACATTATACTGAGGTGACGCGACTTGAGCCTTGAAGAGGCTAACAAGAAGGTGGAGGACGCCAGCAAGAAGGCCGAGGTTGCTGCTGAGGTGAACTCGGACTATTGGCTCGACGGGTTCGAGGCCTGCAAGCAGCTGGTTGGCACCCTTGACCCTTCATTCGACCTTAATCGCCTTGTTCCTGAGTCTGTTGATCCCATGACAGGCGAAGAGGATGCCGACCCCTCAGCCTCTCGAGATGTTTGATTGTTGATTATGTTAGGACTTTTCTTTGTTTTGCTGTCACTTCTGGACTTGTGCTCTTTTTTTTTTTGTGATTGTAGACCTTCATCTTTTGAACTACCAGCTTATGTAACATTGTTTGATTTATTCCTCTGTCTTTTAAGAACTGGGTAGTCCAAATTCTAGACTTGGGTGCTCTTTCACTAGTCTTACAGTAGATCATTCTACTGAGTGACAAGTGTTTTGAAGCTACAACCGAGGACTAGTAGCAGGGGCAATAGTTCTCTACTGCAGTCCTTTTTAACTTTGAGAGCGGCAATGGTTTTCCACTGCAATTCTATCGCTGGAGGTAGTGGCATTTGTCGTCCACTGCAATTCTACCGTTTATTCTAAACAATGTCGAAAATCATAACAAAATGCAACTTTTATTGAAATGGTCTGAGTATGAAGTCTCAACTTGCAAGTCCTACGCTAGAAATAGAGGAAATAACTTAACATAAAAACGACTACTGAGAGTACCTGCGCAAATGTTCTGCATTCCAGGACCTTAGTATAGGCTTTCCGTCTAAGTCCTCCAACTTATAAGTGCCTTCTTTTACCGCGGCTCGGTCACCGTAAGGGCCACCCCAATTTGGAGATAACTTGTTATGCCTTTGCTGGTAGTTGAATTGAGCTTTCTTGAGGACAAGCTCTTCTGGTTGATAGTAGTGCGACCGAACACGACTGTTGCAATACTTGGCCACCCTCTACTGATATGCAGCCATCCTGACCCTTGCCCGACCTCTGTGCTCCTCGATCAGATCAAGGTTACATCTCAGACCTTCTGCATTTTTCTCCTCTTCAAAGGTTTCTACCATGGGACTTGGGATTTCGATCTCTACGGGTATGATCGCCTCGGATCCGAACGTCATGCTAAATGGGCTTTCTCCTGTGGCCGTCCGAGGAGTCGTACGATAAGCCCACAGCACTTCTAGAAGAATATCAGCCCATAAACCGTTAGCCTCATCAAGTCTCGTTTCAAGGCTTGCAAGATAGTCCTGTTTGTGACCTCTGTCTGGCCGTTGGACTGAGGGTATGTTACCGAGGTTGTCCTGAGGTCTATAGACAAACCTTTGCAAAACTCTCAGAAACGCTGGTTATCAAGCTGCTTTCCATTGTCAATGATGAGTGCTTTTGGGACTCCAAAGCGACACACAATGTACTTCCACGTGAAACCTTAGATCTGCTTCTCAGTGATATGAGCCAGAGGTTCTACTTTGACACATTTTGTAAAATTGCCAATGCCCACGATCAGGAACTTTCTTTGCCCAGTGGCCTATGGAAAAGTTCACAAAATGTCCATCCCCCATATTGCAAATGGCCAAGGGGTGAAGACCGAGGATATGGGAACAACTGAAGAATGGAGGAAGTTCGCATGCCTTTGACATTTTTCACATCTCTTGACGAAGTTCATTGCGTATTCTCTTAGGGTAGGCCAGTAATACTCTTGTTTGACGATGACTTGGGCTAAAGACCTACCCTCCAAGTGATTTCCGCAGGCTCCTTCGTGCACCTCTCTTTATGCATAATTAGCCTTATCCGGCCTAAGGCATCTAAGGTATGGCATGCTGTACGACCTCTTGTACAAGTGGTTGTCTATGATCGAACAGCAGGCTGAGCTTTGAATGATTTTCTTCACCTCTCGCTGGTCATCAGGCAACTTTCCATCTTTGATGTAGTCCACAATATGATCAACCCAACTGAGTCCTTGGTCAAGACTCGTCACTTGCTCTTCTATGCTGCGATGAGGAGGGACTTCCACTGGTACGGTATTGATGAGCTCGTGATAAGGTGATGTCGCGATCTTAGACAGTGCGTCTGCCTTGGTGTTTTCTGTCCTTGCGACTTGCTGAACCCCACAGTACTCAAATAAAGAGACCAAGTCTTTCACCTTAGTTTGGTACCTGACCATCATGGGATCCTTTGCTTCATAGTCTCCACGACTTTGACATACGACCAATTTTGAGTCACTATGGCATTGCACACGTCGGGCGCCCAGCTCCAATGCCATCTTTAGTCCAGTTATGAGAGCCTCATATTCAGCCTCATTGTTTGAGGCCTTGAACTCGAACCTTAGAGCATAATAAAAAACATCACCTTCTGGGCTGGTTAAGGTCAATGCAGCCCCGCTCCCGTTTTGATTCAATGATCCGTCAACATACAAGGTCTAACAGCCTTCCATGGGCTCGTCGATGTTTGGCACCACCTCTGTTTCCAGAGGAGTATGCTCTTCTCCTGTAGTTCACTCTACTACAAAATCTGCCAAGGTATGGGCTTTAATAGCCATCCTTGGGCAAAACTGAACATCAAATTCGCTAAGCTCAAATCACCACTTCACTAGCCTCACAGATGCTTCCGGCCTCTGCTGAATTTGTTTCAATGATGGTATGTGAGTACAACCACCACATGTGCTTGGAAATTCGGTCTCAACTTACGAGCTGAGATAACCAAGGCCAATGCCAACTTTTTGATCTTAGGATAGCGAAGTTCTGCGCCTCCTAGGACTCGAATCCGATAATAAATCGACATTTGGGCTCCATCTTCTTCTCGGATTAACACCGAGCTTACAGCCGCATCCGACACTCTCAGGTATAGGTATAAAACCTCTCCTTGTTGTGGCTTTGTCAAAAGTGGTGGAGAACCCAAGTAGGATTTTAGATCCTCGAATGCCCTCTGACAATCTTCTATCCAAGCGAACATATTTGCCTTCCTTAACACTTTGAAAAATAGTAGGCTCTTTTCTGTAGATTTTGACAAGAAACGACTAAGTGCGGCTAGCCTTCTGGTGAGCCTCTGAACTTCTTTCACTAACTTAGGAGGATTCATGTCCAACAACGCTTTGATCTTCTCGGGGTTCGCCTCGATTCCTCGTTGGATAACCATGTATCCAAGAAACTTTCCCGAGGTCACCCCAAAAGCGCACTTGTTGGGGTTGAGCTTCATCTTGTAATGCTTCAATACTGCAAAGGTCTCCTCCAATTCAGCTATGTGGTCCTCCGCACGTGGGCTCTTTGCTAGCATGTCATCAACGTACACTTTAATATTTCTCCCAATCTGGTTTTTAGAGATCTTGTTCACTAGCCTTTGATATGTAGCCCCCGCATTCTTCAGACCAAAGGGCATGACCTTGTAGCAATATAGGCTCCGGTCGGTGACAAAAGAAGTTTTGTCTTCATCCCCTGGTTCCATCCTTATCTGATGTGTTGTAAATATTTTTACCGGAGTAGAATTGAAAGATTCGACACCGGGTCGTGTCTCTCGAGGAAGGCTAGCCGAAATATTTTGTACGTTTACTCAAACACAAAAAAAGAAAATAAAAGAAATAAAATTTCTAAACATGCTAATTCAGATATGGTTTTGATTTATAATTGACAACTACTACGAGAATTTAAATAAAGCAAGTAAATAGCAAGCGAACACATAGAACAAATAGGATTTGAGAAGCTAGGGAGTCGGGGGTATCCGTTTTGGTTCAGAATGCAATTATCAAGCAAGAGATTATTCGGTTAAGTGATTTGACTAACCGGCACGTTCAAGTACTCATTCTCAATAACATTTCGTAACAAGAGAACAAACTTAAAAGACAAGTTAACAAGTTATTTAACACCTAGGTAATACAATTACGAACAAGCCTAGTTTGTACGAGCCTATTTCAACCGACTCTTCCCCTTTCGGTTCTAAGAGTCGATTAAATTGAACTAGAGGGTGATTAATCAACTAGTCCGTTTAGAAATCCTACAATCATGCACGAATTAATCAAATTCAATTGAAACAATTGGACGTTGAAGTGTCACTCTTCAACAATTCTCAAATCTCAAGAACAATGATCGAAAAGCTTAATAAGATTAACTCGAACAAATTGAACAATCTTTAGCCCGATAATCACAAACGAATTCAAAACATCAATCCCTTATTCCCTAGCGTATGAATTTAGCTACTCATATTCGAATGATCAACACAAGCATTCATTACAACCCAAGAATTCATAATTATCGATAAAGATAAAAAAAAAATCTTACGATTGATAATCCTCAAGGTTGAATTCGATAAACAAGATTATTTCCAAAAGTAAGAGCGAAATCCAATGCAAATCCAAGTTCTACGTAGGAAAATATGAGAAAACAAAGAGAAAACTATGAAAAATGAGTAAGAGAAGAGAAGTAGGGTTTTTTCGATTTTATGTCGTGAGAGAAGAATAATACGACTAATTCCCGATCTCCTATTTATACTAAAGCAGGTCTCGACGTAAAAGAATCTTGGCGCGGCGTGGCAGGAGCACTTACCGCGGTGCGTCACTCATGCACGGCGTGGCAGGACTCTCTTTCACGGCGCGAGCAGCAAGGCACGGCATGGTAGGGCTTGGTCTCACGGCGCGGCAACCCATCGCGGCGCGGCAGGAGGCATCTACGCGGCGCGGCAGCAGTGCGGGTGCGGCAAGTTGCAGGTATGGGCGTGAGCTTCACGGCACGGCACCGGGCGCGGCGCGACAGGAGTCTCTTCTCGCGGCATGGAGCCCAGGCGCGGCGCGGCAGGGCAAATATTCACGGTGCGGCACTCCGGCGCGGCAGGGCAGGTGATTTGGGAGGCTCTGTCCGTCTCGTGGCATGTTCGCGACGCAACAGATGGGTCCTTCTCGCGGCGTGGCAAGAAAGAAAGCTTGTTCTGTCGATGTCGTGGCGTGGTCGCTGCGCGGCAGAGGCCTGGTAACTCGGGCCTCAATGCATTATTTTGTGTATTTTGCCAATCCTCCCGAGTCTTCAAACCTGCACACCAATGACGGCAAAAAACCGGGAAAATACCGAAAAACACAAGAAAGACTAAAATAAAGAGAAACACACAATAAACGACAAAACTAACTTGAAAACTAACCAAAAGCACTAATAAGAGGGAAAAAAGAAAGGAAAAATAACAAGGAAAAACGTAACAAAAATGGGACAAACAACTCTCCCACACTAAA
>CACSLK010034108.1:11718218-11728545 GCA_902706635.1 Striga hermonthica | reverse complement strand
CAGTTCAGTTATATATGCCAGGATCATGATATTGTTATTATATTCACTGTTTTACTTTAGTATGAGTTTCTGTGGAGCACAGTGTTTTAGTGCTCACGCCCCCACGTATTTCATGTTTTTCAGGTCGCAGAGTCGGAGCCGAGGAGTGAGCGGGCGACGGATTTAGGACATTTGTATATATGAATATTATGTTTTGGCCACGCTACATTTCCGCTACAGTTTCAGTACTTCAAATCAGCTTTTGACCCGACGTTAGTCGGTTAAAATATTTCAGAACCGTTTTTATTATCAGTTTAAAAATTAACGGTTTTTCGGAAAAGTCAGATTTTACGGTAACACTCCGAATCAGTTTTCGCAAAATAAATATTTTATTTATTCATTTAGAAAATTTGAGAAAAAGTGTACTCTGAATTTCAGTAAAATAGCGGGATGTTACAATTGGTATCAGAGCACGTTTCTGCGTCTCTGAAAAGTTTTATAAGTCAGAAATTTTCAAGAAAAACCTGAACCGTCACGCTCACGCCTCGCCGACTACAGGTAAGTGCTGATTTATGTTTTCAGTTATAAACATATTACTTTGTCTATGCTCAGAAATTATTAATCATGACTTAGTTAAGATGCTCGAATCAGGATCAGACCTTAGAATTCAAGGTACTCAGATATAACTCTAGACTTCCTCAGGATCTATATCAGTATTTTCCAGCCATTTTTGGCAACTCGTCAAGAGATTTGTGTACTTTAGAAATCAGTCAAAATACTTTTCATGTGTTCAATAATTGAACTTCCTCAATGTTCAGATGCCGCCCCGTAGGGAACCCGATCACCCGGTTCTTCCTCAGGCCACAGTAGTCGCACAGTTCCGCGACTATCATGCTGAGAAATTCTCTGGGCAGGGAGACCCCCGTATCTTAGACGAGTGGATTCAGGGCCTTGAGTTTATATTCGAGGTCATGGATTGTCTAGACAGATATCGTGTTATCTGTGCTCAGCTTCAGTTAACCGGCGATGCCCGGCTCTGGTGGAATGCCTACTGGAGCATGTGTCCAGCGAGAAGGAGGGATGTACATGGGATAGGCTCAAGGAGCTAGTCCGCGAGAAGTACTACCCCACTTATTACAGAGCAGAGATGGAGCGTCAGTTCCTATCGCTCCAGCAGGGTACTCGTTCTGTTGACGAGTACGAGAGAGAATTTACTAGACTTGCAGCTTTTGTTCCAGACTTGGTTCGTACAGAGGCACAGAGGGCACAACGCTTCATTGACGGGCTTTACCCAGCAGTCCGTCACAACATTGTAGGACACGGGACCCAGACCTATGCACGTGCCATTTTGATTGTCCAGGAGGTGGACGCTAGCATTCAGAGGGAGGCATGCCGCGATCGTCCTCAACTATCTGCCCCTGCTCAGTCATCCACAACTCCACCGATGCCACCAGCCACTGCCCAGCCACCGAAGAACAACAAGAGGAAGGGGAAAGGTGCCCCGATGGACAAGAGGACCCGGCGGAGGCTACAACAGATTCCACAGTGCCCCACCTGCGGACGACTTCACCACAGAGAGTGTCGATTGGGCCAGGATGTATGCTATTACTGTCACGAGCCCGGACACTTTGCCAACCGTTGTCCGAGGAAGGCACAGCAGCTCCAGCAGCCTCAGCAGCCGCAGCAGCAACCTCGTCAGCAGGCACAGAGGCCGCCCCAGCAGCAGCAGATGGGCAGTAGTAGGCCCGAGTTTACGCAGTCGATCAGGTAGAGGCAGAGCAGCAGCCAGGTACCATGTCAGGGATGATCATGCTTAATAATATTCCTGTGTTTGCTTTGTTCGATACTGGAGCGACACACTCTTTTATTTCACGACGATGTCTTGATGCCATCGTAGTTCATGCCGTTACCACTCTCGATCCTCTCGAGGTGAGTTTAGCCTCGGGACGAAAGATAGTGACCACAACTAAAGCTTCAGATCTTAGCCTTTCCATCGGTGGTCGTTCATTGTCTGCCGACGCGTATGTTCTCGAGATGAGGGACTTTGACCTCATTCTCGGAATGGATTGGCTATCCTTTTATCATGCAGATATCCGATGCCATGATCGGGAGATTATTCTTTATCTTCCGGGAGACGATCTTATTACCTTCTTTGGCACCAGGAATCGTTCATTACCTCATGTCGTTTTGATGGCAAAAGCCACCAAGTTGCTGCGACGAGGCAACTGCCAGGGTTATCTGGTGAGCCTTGTCAATGATTCTCAGAAAGCACGATCACCTCACGATGTTCAAGTTGTTCGTGAGTTTGTGGACGTGTTCCCAGACGAGCTTCCAGGAGGACCGCCTAACCGGCAGGTGGAGTTCTCTATTGATCTCATTCCAGGAGCCAGCCCAGTCTCCAAAGCCCCATACCGTATGGCGCCGAAGGAGTTGCAGGAGCTTAAGGCGCAGATTCAGGAGCTATTACGACTCGGTTTCATCCGACCGAGCGTGTCACCTTGGGGAGCACCCATTCTCTTTGTCAAGAAGAAGGACGGTTCCATGTGCATGTGTATCGACTACCGGGATCTTAACCGGTTGACGATCAAGAACAAGTATCCGCTTCCCAGGATCGACGACTTATTTGATCAGCTGAGGGGAGCCTGTGTGTTTTCAAAGATTGATTTACGATCAGGCTACCACCAGCTGAAGATTAAGGAGTCGGATATTGCTAAGACCGCTTTCAGGACTCGTTACGGCCATTACGAGTTCGTCGTTATGCCATTCGGCCTCAGTAATGCTCCAGCGGTTTTCATGGACCTGATGAACTGTATTTTCCATCCTTACCTCGATCAGTTCGTTATTGTTTTCATTGACGATATTCTTATCTACTCGAAGAGCCAGAAGGAGCACGAGGAGCATCTGAGGGTAGTTCTCGAAACCCTCAGACGAGAAAAGTTATATGCAAATTTCTCCAAATGCGAGTTCTGGCTCCAGCGAGTAGCTTTTCTGGGTCATGTGATTACTCAGGCAGGTATCGAGGTAGATCCTTCCAAGGTCTCAGCTGTTCAGAACTGGTCGACACCGAGGAGTCCGTCCGAGGTTCGCAGTTTTCTCGGTTTAGCTGGCTATTATCGCAGGTTTATCGAGGGCTTTTCCAAGATTGCCCTCCCACTATCCCAGCTGATGAGGAAGTCTGTGAAGTTCGAGTGGACTGATTGTTGTGAGTCAAGCTTTCAGGAGCTCAAGAAGAGATTAACTTCAGCACCGGTGTTGACTATTCCCGATCCTTCTCGGAGTTTCACCATTTTCAGCGATGCTTCGAGACAGGGTTTGGGATGCGTACTTATGCAGGATGGCCAGGTCGTTGCGTATGCTTCACGTCAGCTCAAGCCACACGAACAGAACTATCCGACGCACGACTTGGAGTTAGCCGCAGTTGTTCATGCTCTCAAGATCTGGCGACACTATCTTTATGGCGGTCGTTGCGAGATTTTTACAGATCATAAGAGCCTGCAATACATTTTCACGCAGAAGGAGCTCAACATGAGACAGCGTCGTTGGCTCGAGCTCGTCAAAGATTACGATTGCTCGATTTAGTACCAGCCGGGGAAGGCGAACGTCGTTGCTGATGCCCTAAGCCGAAAGGTGAGGGGTGACTTGACGTACGTCATTACTCAGTAGAGTCCGTTGATCCAGGAATTCTCCCGGATGCAGATTCAGGCGGTCGATGCACTTCTCACAGCCATTTCGGGGAGTGTCAGTGCCAGTGTCAATGCCATGCAGATTCAGCCGACGCTGAGAGAGAGAATCCGGCGGGAGCAGGCTTCTGACGAGTTTGTTCGTGTCATGGATGCCAAAGTCCGCGCTGGAGGCGTCGAGGATTTTCAGCTAGGTGCCGATGGTGCCCTAGAGTTCAGAGGCAGGATTGTGGTACCGAAAGACGAAGCGTTGCGGAAGGAGATATTGTCAGAGGCTCATACCGCACCTTATCTAGCTCATCCCGGGAGCAGGGATGAGCACGAAGATGAATCATGACCTGAAAGGGTCGTTCTGGTGGCGAGGGATGAAGAAGGACGTCGCCGAGTTTGTCAGGAGATGTTTTACCTGTCAGCAAGTCAAAGCCGAACATCAGAGTCCGATCGGACTCCTGCAACCACTACCGATTCCGAGGTGGAAGTAGGAGGAAGTGACGATGGATTTCGTTACGGGATTACCGAGGTCGTCTGAACATCACGATGCTATTTGGGTCGTGTTGTGACCATTTTTGTTACATTTTTCGTTATTTTTTATCATTTTTTTCCCCGTTTAATGTCTTTTAGTCGGTTTTTAGTTCGTTTTATAGTTTATTGTGTGTTTTCCTTTATTTTGGTATCTTTGTGTTTTTCGTGCATTTTTTCCTGTTTTTCTTCATTTTTGGTGTGCAGGTCGGAAGTCTCATGAGAAGTCGATTATAGACCAAGCAATCATGGTTGTGTAGATGGACTCATTGGCTACACATAGGAAAAAACAGAATGTGATTTCGAGTTCGGATGAATCCAAACGGGGCCAAAACGTAAAGTCGTGCAAGTTACCGACCCTTTAATGGTTGGAAATTCCACAAAATTTGTATTCTGGTCAAAAGTGCGGTTTTCAAGCATTATTGGATAGAGGGGTTCGTTAGCTATGCATAGGAAAAAACAGAACTCAATTCCGACTTCAAACGAGCCCGAACGAGCCAAAATAGTGAAGACGTGCGAACCAGCCCCACCTTAGCGGCGCTAACCATTGGCAGACAGCAGTTGGTCTGTTTTCTTACCTATGTTTGAACTTGTGGTTGAATTGGTGAGAGTTAGGCATCATGTAGGCGTGATTTTCAGCTATTTTCTCATCAAACTACAACTAAAGGGGAGACTACTTGGGCTATAAAAGGAGGCATCATGATCATCATCACCATCTTTGAATCAAGGGGGGTTCTCCCCCTTCTTCCCCTCTTCCCTTCTCCACTTCTTCTTCTTCTTCTTTCTTTTATTTTTCTTTTTATTGTATTTTGTATTTGGAGGAAGCTTGTATTGGAATCAACACTTGGAGATTGAATTGTAAGTTTTTTTCTCTTTTGATTAATTCATGAAAATGGTTGATTTGAGAGAAATGTATTTTTGTGTTGAATTTGATATGAGTAGCTAATTCTCTAGCTAGGGGTAGGGGATAATTATTCTGGTTTTATCTCGTTTATATGCATGACGATATCTCAATCTTGACGAGTTATTTTAATTATGAATTGATAAATTAAACTTGGTAAATTTAAAATAACCTAAGAGTGACACTTAGGTTAATTTGTTGATATAATCAAAGAGTGACACTTTGATTTGTGCTTAAATATTGATTTGTTAAGTAGATTTTGTTAATTCTACGAATTGCGACTTGTAGAACCGAAAGGGGAGGAGTCGTAGAAATAATTGATTTCAAAACCGAGAGGGGAGAATTGATGGAACTTGGCTCGTTTAGAGTAGACATGTTCGGAGACGTATTGTCTATGTTTTAAATGGCTCGTTAATTTTCTCTTTTATGTTTACTTTCATATTACGAGAGTTAGTGAGGTTAAACCGCTAAATGAGTTAGTTAGTCGAACCACTTAATCGAGTTATTTATTGCCGTTAAATGTGTGTAGATTGGAAGTGATTATTCCCGATTCCCTAGCATCTTTATCTTTGTGTCGTTTATATTTTTATTTAGACTATTGCCTTTTGTTATTTCTTATTTGCTATTTTAGTTAATCATTTTCCAACCCTATCATGATTAGAATGTTTAGGCTTTATTTTCATTTTATGTGTTATCAACACCAATATTAAATTCCAAACAGTCTTCCTCGAGAGATCGACCCGGGAAACAAATCATTCGATTCGGTGCTCGGTAAAGTAAAAAAAATTTGCTACAACAAATTTGGCGCCGTTGTCGGAGAAGACGAGTAGGATATTTAGTTTTGGTGTTTGGTTTTATTTTTTCGTGTTTCTCTTATTATTGTGATATTTGCTTAATTACAGTGTTTCTTTTGATTTTGTTATTTTCCATTTCTCTTGCTTTTATTTTTTTCTTTTTTTTTTTTTGTAAAAATCATACAAAAAAAATTATATATATTTCTTGTTCTCGTGTGCCTTGGTTGTTTACCTTTCTTGTGCCAGGTGTTTTACTTGAGGAGCTCCGATTGACTCGTACGGCTATTCTTATGCCGGAAGCTCGTCTCGTGGATACCCCGACAATTACCAAGAGAAGATGCACTCAAATAGAGGGCCGCCCCATCCGAATCCGAGCTATTCAAATACCTATTACTATGATGGATACTCTACATCCCAAGGGTATGACCCGAGCCATTCTTACATGACATCTCAAGGCAGATACGATTCTTACACTCTAAATCACTACGAGACGCCTTATCACCAACCTTCATCTCCCGACTATCCCCAAGAAGTTTTGACGAACACCCAAGAGGTACTTGCGAGCCTCCTATCAATCATAAAGGAATTTCATAATTGGAGGATCATTCCCGTTGCATCCGTACTTCAAACTCAACTCACGAAGTTTGACTCTACCGTAGTTGCTTTCCTCGACTTTGACACATCTCATATTCCGCTTGATAGATATTCTTCTCTATCGGCGAAAGTGTGTCGAGAAAGTGCACGGTTAGAGGGCGAATTTCGAGCTATGGTAGAACAGTTTGCTTCTCTCAAAGAGGCGGGCCTCACTCTCGTTTATGAGGGATCACAATCTCTCAACACGAGTGAGGACATCGGCAATTTGTATGTTAGAAGAATCTCCTCCCATGAAGATTTTGGATTGCAAACCACATCAAACCTACATTTCGGTGATTGTGCGATTGCTATCGATGAGAGAGAGTGTGTGGATTCGGAGGACGATACGGTGCATGGTGTGAGGAATAATTCATTGGAGGATCCGATTGTGCCGAGTGAAGCTGAAGGGGCTCGAGATGATGATTGTGAGAAGAAGATAGTTCATGATGTCGTGGACGAGGTCGAGGAGGACGCCGAGTCATTATATAAGGTCATTGACCCGGAGTGTGTATTGATGAATGACTCGACTCATGATGTTGAGTACACGTCCGAGATGACCGGGATGGATTCGATATGCTACATAGACATGTTCATAATTCCGGAGGTCGACCATAGGGACATGGTACGCAAACAATTACAATTTCTCTTGATAGGTGTTGATATCCGTGCTCGGAATCATAAAAATGTGGCCACGAGAGTCTACTTTGCCCGCTTATGTTTCGTACTACCAACGGAACTACTGTTGGAGAATACAAAGGCATGTCATGATCAACACTTCTTCCTGGACCCCGGTTGATTTGTACAGGTTTCGTCAAGCTAATGACGTTAAACAAGCGCTTCTTGGGAGGCAACCCAAGTGATTTACTGCTTTCTTGTGTGTTTTGTTTATGTGTTTTAGTTTATTTTTATTTTCTTTGAATAATGGGGGTCTGGAAGTTTTGTTGGGCAGGACGTATCGAGGACCGGTTGATTGTGGGCGGAAGGCTGGAACGTGAATGCATATTTCCATCGAGGCTACTTCAGTTTGTACACCCTTTTCTTTTTCTTGTTTGAATTCCCAGTTTTTATTCCTATTTCCATTTATGTGTTGATGCAATAGGGACATTGCATTATTTTAAGTGTGGGAGAGTTGGCAACTCTGTCTTGGATTTTGCGTGTTTTGTGGTAGGTTGTTGTCGAACATGTGGTATCGGTGAATTATATGATTTGTTGATAAATGTTTGATGAAATTGGGAAGATGCGATAACGAACGTATTGATCATTGTCTCGATATTTACTTGATTGCTTTAATTGACATTTATTTACCTTGTGAGGTTTCGATCCTTATTCTTCTTTCTTGAGAGATATTGGTCGTATTCCCGAATGATTAGAACTTGTTGTGAGTCTATTTGAAAAGAATCGGTTTAAGTTTGAAATTGTGAAAATGATTTAGGCGTTTTTGATTGTTAGCTCGTTTTGCCTTGTTCTTGACCTTAGAAATACATTTTCCGCTAGTAGTCGTTTAAACTTGAAGCCTTTTCTTGTAAGCCATATATATCTGATTATTGACAGGTTTTGAGTTACGATTGGTGAAGGATATTGTTGAATGAGGTAAAAATTGAGTTGTATTTTATTGCTTGACCAAAATAAAAAAAAATGAGAGCTCGCAAGACGAATCGATTGGATTCTACTCCGCTTACTTGTTATTGATTTGAACGAGTAATGAGTATTGGGTAACTACCTTAGGACACTTGGATGACCTCCAATGTTTAAACCTAAGGAATATTGTCCTTACGATTCGATCTTGTTCGGAAATAGTAATTCTCTAAATAAATAAATAAATAAAAAATGTGTGTAATAAGTCAAGCAATATTGCAATTCGATTATTTGTGGAGACATTGGTGGACGGTATGTGTGCTATATTTCTTACTTTGGTTGATTGGCGGACATTCGAGTACTCTATTGCTCGAAAACTTTGATTATTTATTTGAGCTTCTTGTCTATATATATACCTATATCCTTACCTTTACCTATATCCCACATTACAACCCGAGAAGTCCTCTTGATTCGAAAATTATGAGCTTTGGTTGATTCTGAGTCATCTAGACGATTGGCAAGCATATGTTGAAACGTGAATATCAACCAATTTTGAGCAAAACCGTCATATATTCGAACAAGAAAATGAGTGAGACATATATGATGATCTATATATTGAGAGTTTGTCATTTTAAGGCCAAGTCGATATTGAGGCATATGGTGTAATATCCCGAGATATTATCAGTATAAATTACGTTTAATTCCGATATAGTAACGTTATCGTTTAGTATTTTCGGAATTAAATAAGTTTAGTCGGGATTACCGAAATATATTTTCGGCGTACCGTTTACGTCCGAAATAATTTTGGTAATTAAGTATTATGTTTAATTTAACAATTGAACATCAATTGAGTGATTAATTGGGATTAATCACATATAAGCCCTAAATTTACCCTAATTGCCGTGAAGACTTGAGAAATTTTCCATAAATTCTACTCATTTGCCGTGCACTTTCTTAAGTGTAAGGCAAGGTTCTATTAACCAACCAAAAGTTAGCAAATGTCAAATAAGTAGCGTGCTTAGTCATCAAGAGAATGGTGGAGGATTAAGCAAGTGTAAAGGCCTTAATTAGCCACGTTTATCTCTCGTCAACAAGCCGCCAATATCACCCTTAAACGGCCGTGTATATAGTAGGGGAGATTTGGGAAATTTTCCCTCATTTTCCCTATAAGCACCTTCAGATCAATTGCAGCATAAATTACTCTCTTCAATAGCCACTAAATTCAAGCTAAGTTCCAGCAAATTTTCCCAAAAATTCATAGCAATTGCACGGCAAAGTCGAGTAGTAGCGCACGGCGAGTTCAAGCAAGGAAGCACGCCTATTGTTCCGTTTTCAGTCGAACGTTCAGTAAGTAAATTCCTTCCTCAATGCATATTCAGGTTAATAAGTCCAATTCAGAGTGATTTGTTGGAGATCTTTCAGAAATTAGTAAAGGAATTCATATTAAGCTCGGTTGTCGGCGTGTATGATTTATACGAGTTAAGTTTGAAATTTTCCGGCAAGTCCCGAGCAATTATTAGTTGTTCAGTCTTTAATTAAAGTATTCTGTGAAATTAAGTGAAGTTGGTCGAAGAAAAGTCGAGGATTGCCGATGAATTGGCCAAAGCCGTCGCTAATGCCGAGTGCACATAGCGACGGGCGGCCATGAGGCATGAGTTTATATGCTGGACATAAGTACGAGTAATTTCGGTTCCTTTAGTTTTTATTTAATATTTAAGGTTCAGACAAATTAGATCGGTCGAGGAAATTGGCCGTGTACTCATGTGATGGCTCGAAGTAAGCGGGCTGCGCACGTAGCGCATGTCCGCGGGGCCGCAGACGGCTTGTTAGCCCTATCTTTCATTTTAGCTAAATTGTCCTGACCAGTTTGGGATTTAAAGTTCAGTTTATGTTAAAAGATAAGTGTTCAGTCAATAATGGTCGAAAGATTGTCGAGAATTATTCGAGTTTTGGCCGAGGGCCGTAGGCCTCGCACATAGCGAGTACGCCACGGCCGAGAGCTTAGGTTTTGAAGTCAAGTTCAGCCTTTGGTTGTTAAAATCAGTTTAATGTCCATTTTAAATCAGAATATGTTAGTATAAGTCAGATTGGTCGGAGTGAATTGCCGGACGGTCGACAAGGCGTCGACCGTGGCCGCGCTGCCGCACACAGCGGCAGCAACGCCTCGGCTAGTGACCCCGTGCCAGTCAGCGCACGCCAACGCAGTGGCGGGCTGCTATCTGCGCACAGGCAGCGTGCGGGCGACG
>CACSLK010034108.1:11691668-11704736 GCA_902706635.1 Striga hermonthica | reverse complement strand
GTGAAAATAGCTATTTCCTCAAAAAAAAAATACTTGTGAATTGTAGAGCCTCTTTCCCAGTGTGTGAGGATTATCCCGCCATTTTTTTGGATTTATTTTGTATTTTTTGATTGACTTTTGTGTTTTTTTTTTTTATTGGCAAATATGTTTTGTTAGAATTTTTGTAACTTTTTTTTAAGTTTTTACTAATTTTAAGAAAGTGTTATATTTTTTTTAATGTTAAAAAAATGAATTAAAAATTAAATTTATTATTATAATTTTTAGTAAGGGAAAAATTGGAATTTTTGGGTGCGGTAATCAGTAAAGTTGAGTGTGGTAAACAGCAACACCTTTTTTTTTATTTTATTTGCCCCATGGGCTGTCCAACACGTGGACTTTGGGGGGAGAGAAAGCTTGAGCCTGCGAATTGGCAGCTTGCCAATTTTCTTGTTCCAGCAGTTACCTTCATATTTATTTATTTATTTATTTATTTATTTATTTATTTTTTTTTGTTAGACTTCAACATCTGCCTTTAAATCCTTCTTAGTTTGATGTCAAAACTGAAGTGAGCAAGTGTCTTTCGTGAAAAATCTTGGAGTTATAAGTAGTTTGGAGAGTCCTTGCCCTTTGCTCCTCACACTCAAACCACCAACAGAGTTCTTTCTTTGTCTTTTATTCTATCAAAGGCTATGGAAGGCTACCAAGGCCACTCAAGAAGTTTAAGGATTTCTGCAAATAATCTTTAGCACCACATTGTTAGGTGACTAGCAACCTTTGTATTTTGAGCTTTATTATTATTATTTTTTTTATCAAGGGCAATAGTGAACGTTCTAAGCCTCTGGTAGAAACTTCCAAAGACACAAAATATTGGAAGTCTAAATTCTTCTACATTTATTCGGGTGATCCTTGGAACTTCCCTTCTAAGTGTAGTGACGAGCTCTCTCTTGACCAGGAAAAGGCTAAGTTGGCTTTTTTGCTCAGAAGTCCCGCGAGCTTAACCATTTTACTAAAGGAGAAGACCTCATTGCGGCTCGCTTGAGCCATGCTCCACCGACTAAAACGTACGAACAAACCGTAGTCTTTAATAAATATTGCATGCACTCTTATTTTCTGTATCTTGATATTTACCCGTCTCTTTCGTTCTTTGTTTAGGTATGGAGGTGAACAAAGCTAAGAGGATCAGGATTAGGGTGAACAGGAGCAAGGTCGTGGCTGATGCCACCCAGAGGCAGGAGTCAGGGGTTCCCCCAAGAAGATGCCACGACCCCGTATCTTGGGGCCTACTCCTCCTCAGGTGTCTCCAGCTCCCGAGGTTGACTTTGCCATTGGAGAGGGTAGCGGAACCGGAGGTCCCCAGATGTTCATCGACAGCGGCTTGACCATATCTCTTATCTCTCGGACAAGTTCATTCTGGAGTGGGATGTCGACGTCGGCGATAGTCTGCTAAACCGCGGCACTGCTATGGAGATGATGAGCCACCTCTTACCCCATGGAGATAGGGAGGGCCTCCAGGTCGCTACATCTGAGGGGCTGTCTGATGACGGCTACGAGTACTTAGCCAAAGTAACCAGAACTCTTGTTATTTTTCTGTCTGATGACGGCTACGAGTACTTAGCCAAAGTAACCAGAACTCTTGTTATTTTTCCCATGTCGCCTCCGAAATTTTTCTAAGTTTTTCTATGTCTTTCAGCTCCTTCGCACTCACCAGGGCATGGTTGACAAGATTGCCTATGGGAGCCGGAGGATTCTTGAGATGAAGGACTTGCTAGAGAGTAGCGAGGCCCTTCAGGTGAAGGTTGAAGAGGAGAGCGAGCGACATCAAGGGGGATTGATCAAAAAGGAATCCTCTTCCTAAGTCGTCGTTCCCAATTGATGATACAAGAATTACCTGACATTAGTCCGAGGACACGTGACGGAGATTGATGCTTCGACGTCCTCCTGAAATCGTCTTTTTTGCTCTGATGCCTGCAAAACAGAACCCTGGGATTGTCCCCAGGGGTAGACCCTCCGATGCCTAAGTTAGAAGCGGTTTTAGGTTTTTTGGGGTGGTGACTGCTGAATCAGTAGAAGAGAGAGTTTGGAGTAGTGATGTAGCGCCCCGTTAAATTTTTAGAATTTTTTCGGATTATTCTATTTATCGAATTTTATTTATGAATTATATTTATTGTATTGGTCACGATGTACTTAAATTATGGGTTTAAGTACTCAATTGTTTTATTTTAATAACGTTCGTCGTTTGGTATTTTTGGTTTAATCGCGTAGTTCGGACTTAACCCGTTCGAATTATTAGATTTATTTTCAGATATTATTACATTGGCATTATTATTGTTATTATTGTTATTAATATTATTATTCCAATTATTTGCCTAATTATTTAATTGTCTATTATAAATAAATACTATTGTGTGTAATATATATATAATTATTTCTCAGCTTAATTTATTCTATCATCGTTCGTTGGATCGAGCCATTTTACATAGCTAAGTCGAGCCGAACTATTATTATCGACCATGACGTAACCAAGAGATGAGAACCAAAAACCGACCCGCGCCCCGACCCGCTTTTCCTTTAGCTTGGGTGGCAAGTGATTAAGCCTAGGTTTATATTTGTGTAACCCTCATCTCTCTCTCATCTCCTAAAACGTGCAGGCAATCTCTGATCTCCTCTTCTCTCGCGCAGAACCAAAAAAAAATATCTCTCACTCTCATCTCTTTCTCGCCACTGCTATTCAAAAAAAAAAAAAAACAGAGAAATCTCCCTCACCTCTCGTCGTCTGTAAGCAGAAAAAAGCAAAAACAAAAGAGAAGAGAAAAGATTTTCTCTCACTCATCAATTCATCACAGCGATGGAAGTCTCTCCCTCTCTCGTACTTCCGGCCATCATCATCGTTTCATCAAATGATGCATGTGGGTTGATCTTTTTGAAGACTGAATTACCACCCTCCCCGCTACACTTGCTTTACGATCCGGGCTAGATTCAGTTTAAAAGAAATCCTAGTCCAGTAATCACAGTACCAGACGCAAGCATTGTTCACGTTTTGTGAGATCTTGTTCTCTGAAGTCTGCACCACGCGTGATTATAGCCGCTGGCGAGTCCCGTCACTCGCTTCCACGTGAACCTGCTGTCCATGTGTAGCCGCAGGACCAATTCTTGAAATCACATCATCATCGAGCCGCTGTTCCACATCTCCGTACGTGACCAGCCCATGTTCGTGATCGTTAGCCAATCCCAGCGAGCCGAGCCAAACGCAGTTGTCAAGCCGCCGACAACCCTCTTCGACCCGTTTTTTGGCCCTTTTGCTTTCCGATAGCTCGTAGATTCCCGAAGACAGGTAACAATTTCAAACCCGCTCGTTATTCTGGTCGTATATCACATGTTAGATATATGTCGTACGTTATATCGAATCCTTGTTTGAAGTCGGATTTCTTTCGATTGGTATAGTTCATGAATTATGGTGATATTTGCAGCTCTATTGTGCCTCGATTTTAGCCTTCAGAAACTTGTTATCTGATGTTGGGTTCTTCATATGAAGTGAAGTTGGTTTTGTTGGCTTTCTCTGGGTTTTGGAATCATGTAATTCCAATTTGAAACGAATAAGTTATGATTTTTATAAAATTGTTGCGCGAGCAGCTTTTAATAAGACCCGGCAGCATGTACTTATTTTATGTCTGACCTGTTTATCATGCCTTAATGTGCTCAAATAAAAAAAAAATGACTTTCATGAAAGTTGTAGATATTTTTCTTAGCTTTTTTATGAGGCGGGATGTATGATGATATGAGCTCGGTAGCATGAGTTGGAGTTAATTTACTGAGGTGTTGTTTATAATATGAACTTGTTTCTGTCAGAATTCATGAACCGCATGTTTTGTATTTAAACTCGTTGATAATGTTGTTATTTGCCAATGTGGTCTTTAGCAAAGTTGTAAATAATGGAGTTAGCTATGTGTTTGTTTTTTAGTCAAGTCGTTTGGAGGTCTGTAGCTTAAATTATTCGATAAATACTGAGGCTCTGCATGATTAATATTCCAGTTTTTCTGACTGCACCTAGGTTAGAATGTTATCGAGTTATCTCCTGCTAAATGCCCTTGTTTGCTTTCGATGTCTTCATGAAAGTTGTAGTCGCATTTTTTAGTTTTAATTTGAGACTTAAATCATGTTCATTTGAATTATGTGTTGTCAGTTATGTCGATTATTAAAAAAAAAAACGCTACCCAGGTTAAGTTTTGAAAAACTCGTGTTATGTGTTCGGAATTGAAGTGTTCGCTTTGCATGTATGCTTTTGTGAACTATGTGGACTAAGTTGAATCGCATGAATGTGGTATAAGTGTGCATATATTGAATAGTCATTTATAGGATTGTTTTTATATAATGTAGGTGTTTGACGAGCTTTTTTCTCCGCCTACTTTCGATTTCTGTGACTTCATGTTTCTCCGGATATCAGGTGGGTTTTATTTAAAATTTCCTATGTCGTAAATGTTATTAATGATTGTTGTGGTATGATCAATGTGTGCATGTGAACCATGTAGCCTTCGATGTGATCTGTATCGGCTGTCGAACAGTTATCCCCTTGATAAGATTTCCCCCTCAGACCACCGGTGGACCATATCGATGTAAGTCACATGACAATGCCTTCGATATGTGTAAGTTCTGGTTATTGACAGTAAATCGATGAACCTTCTGATGATCACAGGATTCAAAAATATGCGGGAGTATTTAAGGGAAGTTTATTTTTGGTATATATAAGACATGTTTTCATTTAAGTCAACTTGACTAATTATTTGTATTGTCATCTTGGCAGGTCGATAAGATTGAAGGCGAGATTCACTTTCCATAATCAAAGATGAGGAAGATCGCGGGATTCACATTCCTTATGCATGTGTGACTTGGGCACAAAGATTTACCAAATGAATGCTGAAGATAAAAGGAGGACGAGACAAGAGTTGAGGATGGAGCTTTTTGATTGGGATTTTATTTTTAGTTTTATGTTTCTTTCCTTGAGTGAAAAGTGAGATATTCAAAACACATTATTTCTCTAACAGAATGTTCGGAGGTTCATTCTGGTATAGATCGAGGGATTCGAACTAGAAAATCCACAAGGGAGTTGTGGTCAGATAAGTAGTTGTGTGGATCATTATTCAAGTAGAGTGTAGAGGGAGTCTATACTGTAAACCCTTGAATGATGTTTGAGTTATTCACATTAATGAAAGAGATCTGAAGTGGGACGCTGATATGGGATATTATATACTAGACCGGTTCGCGGGGCTAACCGGAGAAGATAGGCCGGTTCGTCGGATTACCTAAATAAGGCGGGACGATATGGTCGAACCAGACCAGGCACCTGCAATGAAAAACAGAGAGCAGACAGCAGGGATTAATGGGACCAGAAGTGGTCGACGAAACGGTTACTCGAGGAGTTGGTCGAGGGAGGACGGTCAAATAAGGCGTGGTCGTACAGAATTGGTCGAACAACAGAGCGCATAAGGGAATCCCCAACACGTGAAAGGGAAGACACGCGGCGTCCTGTGAATGGCTTATGGCTATAACAAACTCTGACATTCTCTGACAAAGGGGACGCGTTTCCTGACATCAAGGATAGTGGAGGCGCGCGGCCGTACGGACGAGCAGAGGACAGCTGGCCAAACTCGTTCTGCGGGCGCGTGTAGAACAGGTAGCTCGCCCTTATAAATAGGGGCGAGGATCCTCACTTTGAACACAATCTCTCATATTCTTACATTTTTCCACACACTTATATTATCTCTCAAGATCTGACTTGAGCGTTGGAGGCTCTTCACCGGAAAACAACTCCGGTGTGGGAGTTTCGTGTAGGTTCCGCGTTCAACCGGCAAGGAGAACAAGTTTGGGGCGATTTCCAGCCGGTTGGGGTGCGAGACCTGTATTACTCTCCTGAAGGTTCAATTGTTAGTGAAAACTGCTTCCGCAATTGGTTGAATCTTCGTTATTGTCTGTTTGTTCTATTTACATGCAACTCTGCATACTTGGTGTACGAGTATCAAACTTCAATTGGTATCAGAGAGGGTTTTCGTTAAATCACGAAAATATCTGAGGACTTGGGTTACTGTGCAATCATGAATCAAGAAAGTGGATCGATGTCTAGACCTCCACAACTGGACGGTTCAAATTACTCGTATTGGAAGTCTATGATGGCAATTTTCCTAAGATCGCTTGGAAAAGGTGTGTGGGAAAGTGTTGAAAATGGTTGGGAGCATCCAGTCACGTCACAATCACCCGATCAAGGAAAATGAGCTACGACAGTCACCGTTCCTAAACCTAAAGACAATTGGACAGATGCTGAGAAGCTTCAAGAAGAAGCCAACTATCGTGCCTTGTATGCGATCATGATGGCAGTAGATCAAACAAGACACAAGATGATAGTTCATTGTAAGACTGCGAAAGATGCTTGGCGGGTTCTACAGTGTAAATTCGAAGGTTCAACGGCTGTCAAAGCATCCAGACTTCAATGGGTAACTTTTGAATTTGATTAGATCAAAATGAGGGATGAAGAGACAATTGACGTATAATATGCCAGATTCTGTGATCTGGTGAATCAAAGTATGATGCTTGGTGAAGAAATTTCTAAGCGTCAAGTACAAAAGATTATGAGAACCGTCGTTCCCAGGTTTAGAGAGAAAATCACAGCTCTTCAGAGTTTCCAAAGAGTGGCATCTCTGGATGTTGATGAACTTCTCGGAGAGCTCAGGACGTTAAAAATCAACAATAATTATGACAAAGTCAAAAGTAAGGGCTTAGCTCTCAAAGCTGTTGTACTCGAGGAAAGAGAAGAAAGTGATGACGATGATGGTCCGTTGGCAGACGATAGTGAGCTGAAAGAAGCACTAGCTCTAATTTCACGAAACTATGGGAAGATGAGTCAAAGGTTGTACAAGAATAAATTTGCTGGGAAAAAGGGCAACAATTTCAGCAAGAATGTGGTGCAGGACAAGAAAAGTAGTATGCCACTCTCAAAACCCGACTCACAACTAGTTGAGAAGGATCAATGCAGGGAGTGTCGAGGTTTTGGACACTTTCAGTATGAGTGTGCTAACCTTAAGAAGAAAAACAAGTCTCTGAAGGCAACCTGGGAAGATTTAGATGAACAAGGCACAGACGAACCTCCTTCGTACACTAGTAACATGGCAATCCATACCTCAGTCAAGAAGTTCATGTGTCTCACCACTTCTCATGTTCCGAGCAAGTTTGAAGAAAGTTTAAAAGAAACTGAAGCATCTGAAGATGAAGCAGATCAAAATGTGTGTGTTGATCCAGTACACTTACTTGTCACGGAAAAGTGTGCTCAAGTATCTGAAGCCATACAGAAGCTTCAAAGCGAAGTGTTTAGACTTTGAAGAACAAACAGGGTGTTGAACGAACAAGCATCCTCTTCCACTGCTGCTAAAGATTGTGAACTGGATACTGCAAAGGCTCAAACTAGCATCCTTGAAAGCAGTGTCAAACTTGCTAAGCAAGACGGACTGGAAAAGGCTCAGACCATAGAATGCTTAAGGTCCGAACTATTTTCTACTCAAAAACTTCTTGCGGAACGGAACCAGGAAATCATGATGCTGAAAACCGAAGCTGATCGGCTGATGAACGAACATGCTAGCATGGAAAGTAGACTGAAAGCAAATTCTGCTGAGTTAAATCGAAGTGCCGAAGTCGTTCGAAAACTGAACAATGGAAAAGCAGATCTGAATGAACTTCTTTCCTTGGGGAAACACCATGGTGATCTTACTGGAATAGGGTACACAGGCAAGGAGAACAATCATGAATCCTTAATTGGGACTTCAAATACAAAACATACTGGCCTTGGATTTGGGGACAAACCTGGAATTGGAGATATGAACTTGCATGGGAAACCTTCTAGAAACATGTTTGATAGGTTTGTCAAAAGCACTGTAAGTAAACCTCTCCCTCCAAAATCCCCATTGAAGGTTCATTCACCTATGCAGGAACCTGTTAGTAAAACTCATCATAACTTTGTTCCTATTTGCCATTACTGTGGTGTAACTGGTCATATAAGACCCAAATGTTATAAAATGCAGCATGATCTTTGTACAGGTAATGTTAGAAGTTGGAATCAGTCTGGCATTCCCGTGAATGTTCATGCCAGAACCCTCCCAAATAACCATGCCAAAACTCATCAAGTGTGGGTTGCTAAGAAATCCTTCAAGTGTTTTGCCTCTGTTCTATCGCTCAGGACTTCTTTGAAAGGTAAATGGTATCTAGACAGTGGTTTCTCTAGAAACATGACTGGGGAACCTTCCTAGATATGAATATTCAGTCAGGTTCAATTGGGAAGTCACTTTTGGTGACAGTGTGAACAATAAGGTCAGTGGAACAGGTTGTTTAAATTTGGGTGGGTTACCTAAATTAACTGATGTGTTTCTTGTTAATGAACTAAAGGCAAATCTATTGAGTGTAAGTCAACTCTGTGACCAAGTCCTTAGTGTCAGTTTCTCACTTGATAAGTGCTATGTGAAAAACAGTGAAGGTTCTTGTGTACTTACAGGTTCTCGTTCAACTGATAACTGTTATTTTGTTGACTTTAATGAAAAATACCTTTTCTCAAATGTGAGCGAACCTGAAATCTGGCATCAATGCTTCGGGCATATTGGATACTCTCATATTGTCAAATTGACCAGTGCAGTTGTAGTCTGGGGTGTTCCAAAGATTCCTATGAAGGACCAGCCAATTTGTGAACCTTGTCAACTAGGTAAGCAAACTCGGACATCCCACAAGTCACTGAACCACATTGCTTCTAAACAGATCCTAGAACTTATTCACATGGATTTTATAAGTCCTATTCAGGTAGAGAGCTATCAAGGTAAAAAAAATATATTTTTGTGTGCGTTGATGATTTCTCTCGATATACTTGGGTAGATTTCTTGCGTGAAAAGTCTGACACATTCTCTGCCTTTAAGTCACTTTGTTTGAAGGTTCAAACTGAGAAAGGCTTTCCCATAATAAGTATTCGAAGTGACCATGGAAAAGAATTTGAAAATTCTGAGTTTGCTGAATTTTATGATTCTTTGGGTATTTGTCACGAGTTCTCAGCTCCTAAAACTCCACAGAAAAATAGAGTTGTTGAAAGAAAGAATCATACCCTACAAGAAATGGTCAGAGTCATGTAAAACTCTAAGAAGATTTCTTCTAGATGGTGGGCTGAGGCGGTCAATATAGCATACGACCTCATAAATCGAGTGTACCTTTGTCAGGGTATTGGTTTAACATCTTATGAACTCTGGAAAGGTAACAGTCCGAATCTCAGTGACTTACATATCTTTGGATGTAAATGTTATATCTATAATGATCGAGAACAACTTGGGAAATTTGACGCAAAATATGATATTGGTTTCTTTCTTGGATACTCTAACAATAGTCGAGCTTATCGTGTCTACAACACAAATACCTCCACTGTGATAGAATCCATGAATGTGATTTTTGATGAGAAAATTCCCCATGTTGGTTCATCGGTGTCATTTAATCTGTGTGAAATTGTGGAGAATGTACAGGATACCAAAGATGGTAATAGTCCTATAGATAGTGGAACTCTTGAACGTACAAGGGAATCTGAAGAGTTAGAAGAACCTCAGATAGAATATTCCATTCATGTCTCACCTGAAAGTTCAGCACAACTTAAGCGTGATCCTCCCTTGAAGGTTCAAAAAGACCATCCATCAGAACTGGTCATTGGAGACATCAACAAGAGAGTAACCAGGAACTCAAAGACTTCAGACAAAGAACTTATGGGAGTGTCTCAATTCGCCTGTTACACCTCTCTGATTGAACCCAAGAATGCAAAAGAAGCCTTTAAAGATGAGTGTTGGATCTTAGCAATGCAAGAGGAACTGGAGCAGTTCACTAGAAACAATGTCTGGGAGCTAGTACCTGAACCTTCATCGGGAAATATTATCGGAACCAAGTGGATCTTCAAAAACAAAACTGATGAGTTTGGGAATGTGACACGTAACAAGACGAGACTAGTTGCTCAAGGATACACTCAGACTCAAGGGATTGATTTCGATAAAACCTTTGCCCCCGTTGCTAGACTTGAGTCGGTACGTATATTTTTGTCTATTGCTTGCTTCATGAAGTTCATTGTTTACCAGATGGACGTGACGTCAGCTTTTCTGAACGGAATCTTGCACGAAGAGGCATACGAAAAGATCAGAGATTCCAAAAACCCAAATCATGTCTTCAGACTCAAGAAAGCCCTGTACGGACTAAAGCAAGCACCGCGAGCTTGGTATGAACGTCTCACCATGTACCTTCGGGATAAAGGATTCAAAAGAGGGGGAGTTGATCAGAAATTCTTCGCTCTCTGAACGGATGAAGATATGTTGGTCGTTCAGATATATGTGTATGACATCATATTTGGTCCAATGTCCAAGAAGCTAGTCAATCACTTTGTCAAGCTAATGTCATCTGAGTTCGAGATGAGTCTCGTCGGGGAACTTTCATACTTCCTTGGCCTTCAGGTAAAACAAGGTAAGGATGGTATTTTCTTACATCAGAGTAAGTATGCAAAAAACCTTGTGAAAAAGTTTGGTCTTGAAAATTCTAAAGCTCCTCAAACTCCCATGGGCACGCATGAAAAGGTGTCCAAGGACGATGAAGGTACATCTGTTGATCAAACTCTTTACAGAAGTATGATTGGTAATCTCTTGTATCTCACTGCTAGTAGACCTGACATTTGCTTCAGTGTTGGATTGCGTGCCAGGTACCAGACTGCCCTCAAGGAGTCACATATGAAGGCAGTCAAACATATTATCAAATATGTTGGAGGTACATCTGAGTATGGATTATTCTACACTGCTGAGACGAATTTACATCTTGCAGGTTATTGTGACGCTAACTGGGCTGAAAATCTTGATGATTGAAAAAGCACCTCTAGTGGATGTTTTTATATAGGGTCAAACATGGTGTCCTGGTTCTGCAAGAAACAAAACTGCATCTCCCTTTCTACTGTTGAAGCCGAGTACATTGCAGCAGGAAGCTGCTGTTCACAGTTGGTATGGATGAAGAAAAATTTTTCCGAGTATGGTATGAACATTCATTCGGCTCAACTTTTCTGTGACAACACTAGTGCAATAAATATTTCGAAAAATCTTGTCCACCATTCTCGTACCAAGAATATTGATATTCGCTATCATTTTATTCGTAATTTGGTAGGAATTATTATGTTGGATCATGTGCCTACAGATGATCAGCTTGCTGATATTTTTACAAAAGCTCTTGATTTGAAACGATTCTTATCACTAAGTAAACCTTTAGCAATGTGTGCTATATAATATATATGCATTTCCGTCAGTCGACTCATATATCTATTTGTGTCGCATATAGGATCTCTTCTGCATTTTAGGCATTATAGTATGTAGGTTCATCCCTGGATTTTTCTCTGATCTATGTATTGTTGAATTTGTTGGTTGATGGTATGTGAATTTTAACTGGCCAATTTGAGGGAGCTCGTCATAATGATCATTTTCACATACTGGTAAGAGCTGCACCCGTGAAAATAGGTATCGAGATACTATCACATGAGGTGTTTCCTTGATCACATGTGAAACGAGTTACGTGTTTAAAAATAATCGAGGTGTGATAGCTACAGGTAGACATTCTATTGTATAAAATTTCTTTGGTGTAATAAGGTTGGCCATCCGAATATCTTCTCAGCATGTTAAATACTGAAACTTTTTGCAGGATGACTCACATCTCAAGTAATGGGCTTGACATTGGCGTATAGTTAATGTTAGTAAGTGAATTGGTGTGGAAGTTCATAGAACGGAGTAAGTTCATCATTAGCATTGGGGCTGAATTGCGAACGAAAATTTTATTTTTTGCTAAGAGAAAGTGATGAATGAACTTATATTAATTCCGTAATTAATAAAAGATGGAGTAATAAGGGCTGAGTTGTGCACGAAGAGAATTTATTTTCTCGCCATATTGATAGTGTCGAGCTTGTTTCAAACTGATTTAGAAAGATTTGTAGATTTATTAATTAATGATTCCTTCAATATTGCGTGAATTGGAAATTCTAGGGTATTGCGTGATAAGTATTTTATTTAGAGATTTGCATAAGGATTTTCTTTGTGACATATATTGTTTCGATTTTGTGCTTAAATTATTTTTAGTACATGATTTGATGATATTCTCGTCTGAAACTTCATGCGGTATATATGGTAACCTTGTTACAAAACTTGGTAACAAATCTTTTCAGTTTTGGAGGGAACAATTTTTCTTCTATTTGCTTTTAGTGTTAGCCGAAAATTTGAAATTCAAACTGGTTGAGCCGAACCGTTTAGTAACCCACCTCGGTAACTGAAATTTCGCTTCCCTATATCAATCATACCACCTTTTGCATCTCTCTCATATCAATCTCAATCTTTTATTTTTGTTATATCTCTAAACCTCTCTAACATTCCTTCTCTGAAGTGTAACCCTATTTCACAAACATGACTAAATCCAAGCAAGGTACAGGAAAGCCAAAGAAGAATGGTCCTCCACCATCTCAGTGCTCAACTCGTCAAAGCCAAAGTTCTGAAACTCCATCAGATCCGAATCCCTCAACTACGGCAACCGAGACCATTCAACCTCCTGTTAAATCCGCCCCTAGGGACTCCAAGCCCTAAAAAATCCTCAATGTAACACCCCGCCTTACTAGATAATCAGAGTAGCGCATTTATTCGCAAAGTCTGTGAAAACTAAAACGTTTTTACTTTGCGAAACTGATTTGGGGGCCACCGTGAAAATCTTTACTTAACTTTTAGAAAAACCGTTGTTTTAACTTATTAAAAACGTCCGGTTATTTAAAATCTTTTTACCTGAAAAGTTTATCAAAATATGATAAAATGTCAAAATCATCAAACCATCGTCAAAAGATAGTCAAAACGTGAGCGGAAGCGTAAATATTAGTTATACAGTCAAAAAATATATAAACAAATGTCCTGAATGTCCTGAGCTGCTCCCGTCATGTCACACCGCCGGCCCGACCTACTGACCTGAAAAATAAGATAAGACTGGGGCGTGAGCACTAGACACTGTGCTCCGTGGAAACTCATACTAATGTAAAAC
>CACSLK010034108.1:11680524-11690542 GCA_902706635.1 Striga hermonthica | reverse complement strand
CATGGCCTGAAGTACACCAAACACATGCTGAACGTACAAGGGCCGCGGCGATTACCCGAACGCCGCCGACGGCTATGTGTCGTCCCTCGGCCAATCTCACTTATTATCCGACAACTACCGAACACTTCAACATGATTATTATATTGAACCAGAATAAAGCTTATTCACACGAAAAAAACTCAGTTAATACTGAAACAATAGGCCTCGGCCCGCGGCTACCCGAAACTGTGCGCGATAGGCGCGGGGCGCCGGCTAGGGCCCGTTCATCGGCCATACTACAACTTATCTCAACAATTTACTCATGTTGAACTCAACAATAGTCTAAACTGAGCATTTAAAAGCTTATTGTTCGAAAGTTGTCGGAGAAAATCGAACTTTGTTCGGTAATTATCTAACTCAAATAGGTTCGGCTTTTTCTTGATTTTTCTCAAAATTTCTCGCAATTACTCCGAACATTTTAGTCTGAATTGATCTTATTAACATATATATAACCTGAAGAAGAGACTACCTCTTCAATCGCTCGACGGAACTCGGAGAACAACGCGTGCTTCTAGCCTTGAACTCGCCGTGCGGTAGCTCCTTGTATTGCCGTGCGATTGCCGTGCGAAATTTAAGGAAAATAGGTATGAACTGATTGCTGAGGGAAGAGGATGAAAGTACTGAAGGGCTTCTGAAGATTATAGGGGAAAAATGGACAAAATTTTCCCAAAGTGTATGCTTATATAGATGGCCGGATGATGGTGGCTTGATGACGAGGTCTTAGCGTGGCTTCTCCCATGTTAAACACTTGTTCATCTCTTGTGTACCTTAGGATGACTAAGCACCCTCAAGGCTTGACATTTGCTTGATGTTTATTGGTTAATAATCCTTTTCTCCTCCTTAAGGAAGCTCACGGCACTTAGAAAAAAATTTTGGGAAAAATCCTCCCCCTCTCACGGCTAACTATGGTAAAATTAGGGCTTGAATGTGATTAATCCCAATTAATCACTCATTTGATGTTTAATTGTTAAATTAAACATACTATTTAATTACCAAAATTATTTCGGACGTAAACGATACGCCGAAAATAGATTTCGGTAATCCGACTGAACTTAATTAATTCCGAAATAATAAACGATAACGTTACTATATCGGAATTAAACTTAATTTATACTGATAATATCTCGGGATATTACACTCAACAACGAAGGTTTCTCAACCTGAAGTTGCCGAACCTAGTGAAAAAGGAGGAAAAGCTTCTCCATCTGTCGTCAAATCTCCGAAAAAGTGAAAGAAGATACAAGCACCTTCCGGGGCAAAGTCCAAAAAGGCGAAAAAGGTCGTTCATGTGCCTGAACTTGCTGTTGGTACTCCTTCTCTCACGAAATCTGGAGGAGAGTCATCTCCGAATTCTAATGTTGATTCTGTTGAGAAGAAGGTTGTTGATTCTAAACCAGAGAAATAAGACAACAAACATGTTTTGGACGATGAACTCACTCCTTTTGAGAAAGATAAAGTCATTGATGAGGTCGAGGGTGATGGTCCAGACAGTCCTCTTACTGTTGGTAATGCTTTCTCCCGTCAGTTTTATTCTCCTTTGTCTGAAACTCGTTTTTCTACCATCTTTTCTCAAATGAAGTTCTGTCCCGAGCGGACGATTGTTAGCGAACATTATGAACAGCTTGGGTTTCTTGAACTCCTAAAGAAAGTGGGTCTTGAAGGTTCAGTCACGTCTGTTGGGAAGTATTGTCCCCTACTTGTTGGTGAATTTTATTCGAACCTAACTACCTCTGTATCTGATCCTTCTTCAATGAAGTTTCAGAAGGTGTTTGTGCGTAATAGTGTGATTGATTTCTCTCCGTCTGTGGCAAATTCTTTACTTGGTTTAGCTGAAGGTTCCTCACTTGAACCTCTGACTGATGACCTTGATGAAGTTGCTCGCACCGTGACCGGTGGACAACTGACCAAATGGCTTGCTCTGGGAATCTTTGTGAAGAGTTTAACTCCACCTGCAAATGCTCTACAGAAGATAGAAGCGTCGAACTGGACACCTAAAACTCACAAGAAGTTTGTCACCCCTACGCAAGCTCGTGTTATCTACCGTGTTCTGAATGGTATATCGTTTGATGTTGGTTTTGTGATCTTTGATGTTGTTGTGGGCTTTGCGGGAATATCTAAGCCTCATAAGTTGTTGCTATATCCTTCTACCATTGTGCAATTCTCTTCAAGGCTGGTGTGAAAATTGATCCTCGACTTGGTGATAATTATGCCCCTGTCAACAAACCTCTTACCCTTGCTGGTGTTAAGACTGCTCCTCCTCGTCCTTCCCTTGTTAAGGCATCTGATGTACCATCACAACTTCACGGTTTTTTAAATCAGCAAGTGGAAGTTCTCTCGGGACTTGAGAAGAAATTGGCTGATCAGCGAAGGTACTACAAAGAAGTTCTGGTTGCCTTGAAGTTGCGTGCCCCATTGGTTTCTAAATCGAAAAAGGGGGAGAAAAAGAAGGATGTTGTTGCTGTTGTTGCAAAGAAGAAAGCTCTTGCTAAGGGGGAGAAGAAAACATCGGCTGCTGGAGGAAAGAAGAAAAAGGTGGTTGTTGCTACTACTACTGAAAAAGGGAAAGAAAAAGTTGTTGCTGCCAAGGAAAAAGGAAAGGAGAAGGCCGTGGAAGAAGATGAAGGTTCTGATGGGGAAGAGGATGAAGAAGTTGGGTCTGATGTGGAGGATGAGGAAAAGGAGGCAGGCTCAGAGGAAGAGACTGAGGATGGCACTGAAGAAGGTTCAGGGGAGGAATCTGACGAGGAAGAATCTGCATAGTCATCCCTCAGCTGGATATTCATTTGTGTTTTTGTTAAAAAATTTTTATTATGTTTGTTGAACTCTTTTCCTTATGTCTTTTCTTCTTCATGCATGTGATGAACTCCTTGTGTTATTAGTATCATGTGATTTGTTTTCTTTATTCTGGTATTCGAGTTGTTCTTATGAACAACACTTATGTGATGTGATAAGCATTTGTGTGGTTGATAAATCTAGTACAGGATATGTAATTCATCATGCAGGTTCAAGGAAATGGTTTTTGATTTATCTGCCAAAGGGGAGATTGTAAGTTCTAGTTATTGGCAGTAAATCGATGAACCTTCTGATGATCACAGGATTCAAAAATATGCGAGAGTATTAAGGGAAGTTTATTTTTGGTATAAATAAGACCTGTTTTCATTTAAGTCAAATTGACTAATTATTTGTATTGTCATCTTGGCAGGTCGATAAGATTGAAGGCGAGATTCACTTTCCATAATAAAAGATGAGGAAGTTCACGGGATTCACTTTCCTTATGCATGTGTGACTTGGGCACAAAGATTTACCAAATAAAAATGCTGAAGATAAAAGGAGGACGAGACCAGAGTTGAGGATGAGCTTTTTGATTTGGATTTTATTTTTAGCTTTATGTTTCTTTCCTTGAGTGAAAAGTGAGATATTCAGAACACATTATTTCTGTAACAGAGTGTTCGGAGGTTCATTCTGATATAGTTCGAGGGATTCGAACTAGAAAATCCACAAGGGAGTTGTGGTCAGATAAGTAGTTGTGTGGATCATTATTCAAGTAGAGTGTAGAGGGAGTCTATACTGTAAACCCTTGAATGATGTTTGAGTTATTCACATTAATTAAAGAGATCTGAAGGGAGAGCAGGACGCTCTCCTGAAGGTTTAATTCTTAGTGAAAACTGCTTCCGCAATTGGTTGAATCTTCGTTACTGTCTGTTTGTTCTTTTTACGTGCAACTCTGGATACTTGGTGTACGAGTATCAAACTTCAATATGTTTGTCGCTGTAAGTCACATGGTGATGCCTTCGAAATGAATGTCGATGTAAGACACGTGGCGATGACTTCGACATGTACTCCTACTGTTGGATGACGATGTAAGACACATGGTGATGCCTTCGAAAAGACCAACAGTAGCTAATGATAGGTGTGTACATGAGTCTTGATTATTGACATTATTGATGAAGAATAGGATAGATAATTGTTTCGTATACATGTTGCGACCATACCTGATTTATTATTGATTATTGTTATATTATTGTGAATAATGTTTACTTCATAGTGGTGAGCACTACGATTTCTATTTGTGCTCACCCCCACCTGCTCTCCATGGATGCAGGTTAGTAAGTGCGGGCACGGCGGAGGGATGCGAGTGGTGGTCACTTATTATTTGATATTGCTTCCGCTTATTGAACTAGTTATGGCTATTTATGAATATTGGATTATTGAGAATTGGATTATTGATAAGGAGGTGCTCCTTAGTTATTATGAATTTGAGAAATCCGGTTTGAGTGTTGACATTATTGATGAACCCGGTTTGGGTGTTAACATTATTGATGAACCCGTTTGGGAGTTGAAATTATGGTATTATTGAGATTATTGTTGATTACTGATTCGAAAATGAGTATCGCCACAAATGATTTTGAAATAACTTTGAAAAATTTATTCTGATTTTCGGCAAATAAAAGTGGTGCGTTACTGTTCGGCAAATTTATCCTCCTGCTTATAACATTCTTGAACTCTAGATGAATGGTGAACTTAGTTGTATGAACTTGAACTCTAGCGGTATAGAGTTAAGTTCCGACTTGAGAATTTGATTGTTTGGAAATTCGATATGATGTTATCGAATGAATTCTGTTTATAGCATTGGTCTCTCTATAAAATTTGGTGTCCTCAAGTGAGGACCATTCGCAATGCCATCTCAAAAGGAGAAGGCTTAAATGAATGGAGCAGACGACCGAAGGAGTCCTAGTTGTATGGGTATTCGAGAGTCTGTAACCGTTGTCAATAGACCATTAGATACATGTTAAGACTCAGTCGAATGCGATTCGGGAAAGGAGTCTAGGTACCATGTCTATGCTGATGTGTGACCCCGAGGATTGATGGAAAGACTTGATACGTAACACAGACGCAACTCTCGAGAGTGGCTAAGTCTCGAGGAAGGCGACAGTGACCTATTCTTTTGCGAAAATTCTCTTCCGTATATTAAGCCGGTAGCGATTTCCTAGCGGCAGCGGGACTTACCGGGAACAGCTTGAACCTATGATGGAGGCAGTGAAACGTGGACTAGTGGATGCGAGGCAGTCTTGGTTCATTTTTGGATATTTTCTTTTTTTTTTCTTCTTGTAGACTTTTGCAAACATTTGCTTATTCCCGTTTTAGTAAGACAAGCAACTTCGAATTATGCTTGAGGTTTCTTTTTGTTATTCAATTTTCATACTTTGGAAATTTCGTTTGATTTTCCCCTTCCTGGCGTAGAATTTCAGATGGAGTGATTGACCCATACCAAGGAGTGTTTCTTTCCACCTTAAAAGATTATGCAGAAATCTTTTAAGGAGGATAGTGGAGTCCGGAGCAAGCACATCGTGATGTGCAGAACCGTCCTGGTTTTGAAATTTTGTCCATCGTAGAAAATCTCGTTCTTCTACTTCTTTTGGAGTTTCGGGAGAGCTGACGTGACGGCCGACGCTGTTAGTCGGAAGAGTCGAGGTGAGCTAGTTACTGTATCTCTCGGAAGGAGCTGCTGATTTAGGATTATTCCCGACTGAATAACCGTATTAGAATTTCTTAGAGAATTATCGTCTATCTCAATCGTTGATCTCCTCGCGTACTAGTAGGTGTCGTTGGAAAAGAAGTGGACTTGGAACTCGGACATGCACCTTGCAATTTCTGAAACCCTTGAACTTTTGGAAATTGTAGAATTCCTGAAATAGATATTGTTTTGTTGAACCCAAATTTTCGAGATTTGGTTAAACCATCCTTTCTTTTTGGATTTTCTTGGATTGTAAATTACTTGTGGAACCTTGGACCAAAAGCCGACCCTGGCCAGGTGTAGCCATGCGAAGTGGTGGCTGAGCACGCACGCCCGTGCTGAGAGACGCGGCCAACCATGGGGCCAACCGTTGACTCGCACGAGAGCTGCAGTCGTCATCACCGTACGCACGAACTCCCCGAGCCAGCGGATGTAGCCAAACCTCGAACTTGCAGCTGGCCTCCGAGTAGGTGGGTACGCACGCGTCCCAGCGCCCCGCTTATGCAGCATAGCGAGCATGTCGCCTCTTGGGTGACAGTGCACTAACCCCGAACCATCGATTTTATTTTTTTGTTCGACCAATTTGTATGTTGAGCTATTTTGGTTACCCCGAACCTTGAACCAAGAACTCCAAGTTCCACTAAATCGTATATGAATCATTAATCGATGGTATTCGATTAAGGAGTTTAGTCGATGAAATCCCTATGCCTTACCCGAGAGTTTCTCGAGTCGGCAAATAGGGAAGTTCGTGTTGCTATTGGACGGAGCCATATGTTGCGCATAAGGGCTACGTTCGACTCTTGGAGTCGATATCTTGAGAGTATGAGCATAATGGGGTTGTGCTCTCTATATGTATGATACCGTGTCGATGTCTCTGATAGAGACACACGACCCATGAGGAAATCGTGAACAAGTTATCAGTGTGCCTCAGGCACGAGTCTGAAGCTTGGCGACACAAGTCCACCTTGATGGTGAGGCAGACAGAGTATGCTAGCGATACACTAAACAACCTGTTGGGGTCTTGTTTGTTGTTAGGTACGAAGCAAATTGTTGATACTCATGGGTATAGGCCAAGCCGAACTGGGTCCCTTGCAAGAGGATGTACGTTTGAGCTCGGGCAGGATTGATCACCCTCCCGTGTAAGAAGGTAAACATATGAGCATAGGACGAGTCGGATTGGGTCCTGTATGTGAGGATACGCCTTTCTGAGTTTAGGGCAATAAGACTCACGCGAGTGGGGTCGAGTTCCGGATGGGATACTCGAGCCTCATGATTGGGGATTTTTCGTTTCAGTCTGTCGTTGTACCTTTGAATGCGTGTTCTTTAGTATTTCCGAGGACCAAAATCTTTAGGATAGATTGTAGCGCCCTGTTCGATTTATAGAATTTTTCAGATTATTCTATTTATCAAATTTTATTTATGAGATTATATTTATTGTATTGGTCGCGACGTACTTAAATTATGGGTTTAAGTACTCAACGTTTTATTTTAATAACGTTCGTCGTTCGGCGTTTTCGGCTTAATCGCGTAGTTCGAATTTAACCCGTTCGAATTATTGGACTTATTTTCAGATATTATATCGGCATTATTATGGTTATTATTGATAAAAATATTATTATTCCAATTATTTGCCTAATTGTTTAATTGCCTATTAATATTAAATAAATATTATTGTGTGTAATATATATATATTTTCTCAGCTTAATTTATTTTAGCGTCGTTCGTTGGATCGAGCCATTTTAAATGGCTAAGTCGAGTCGAACTATTATTATCGACCATGACGTCACCAAGAGATGAGAACGAAGAACCGACCCGCGCCCCGACCCACTTTTCCTTTAGCTTGGGTGGCAAGTGATTAAACCTAGGTTTATATTTGTGTAACCCTCATCTCCTAAAACGCGCAGTCAATCTCCGATCTTCTCTTCTCTCGCGCATAACCAGAAAAAATATCTCTAGCTCTCATCTCTCTCTCGCCGCTGCTATTAAAAAAAAAAACGTTGCCCGGGTTAGGTTTTGAAAAACTCGTGTTATGTGTTCGGAATTGAAGTGTTCGCTTTGCATGTATGCTTATGTGAACTATGTGGACTAAGTTGAATCGCATGAAGGTAGTATAAGTGTGCATATATTGAATAGTCATTTATAGGATTGTTATTATGTAATGTAGGTGTTTGATGAGCTTTGTTCTCGGCCTACTTTTTCTCGATTTCTGTGACTTCGTGTTTCTCCTGATATCAGGTGGGTTTTATTTGAAATTTCCTATGCCATAAATGTTATAAATGATTGTTGTGGTATTATCAATGTGTGCATGTGAACCATGTAGCCTTCGATGTGAGTTGTACCACCCGTCGAACGGTTATCCCCTTGATAAGATTTCCCCCTAAGACCCACGGTGGGCCATATCGATGTAAGTCACATGACGATGCCTTAGATATGTTTGTCGATGTAAGTCACATGGCGATGCCTTCGAAAACGAATGTCGATGTAAGACACATGGCGATGCCTTCGACATGTACTCCTACTGTTGGATGAAGATGTAAGACACATGGCGATGCCTTCGACATGTACTCCTACTGTTGGATGACGATGTAAGACACATGGCGATGCCTTCAAAAAGACCAACAGTAGCTAATGATAGGTGTGTACACATGAGTCTTGATTACTGATATAATTGATGGGGAATGGGTATAGATAATTATTTTGTATACATGCTGCGTCCATACCTGATTTATTATTGATTACTGTTATATTATTGTGAATAATGTTTATTGCATAGTGATGAGCACTACGATTTCTATTTTTGTTCATCCCCACCTGCTCTTCATGGATGCAAGTTAGTAAGTGCGGGCACGGCAGAGGGATGCGAGTGGTGGTCACTTATTATTTGATATTGCTTCCGCTTATTGAACTGGTTATGGCTATTTATGAATATTGGATTATTGAGAATTGGATTATTGATAAGGATGTGCTCCTTGGTTATTATGAATTTGAGAAACCCGTTTGGGTGTTGACATTATTGATGTACCCGGTTTGGTGTTAACATTATTGATGAACCTGTTTAGGAGTTGAAATTATGGTATTATTGAGATTATTGTTGATTATTAATTTGAAAATGAGTAACGCCACAAATGATTTTGAAATAAATTTAAAAAATTTATTCTGATTTTCGGCAAATAAAAGTGGGGCGTTACATGAGAATATATCCCTTACCTTGACCTAGAGTGTCCTTTTATAGGAGTGGGACGACCTAGGTCTCCCTTCTGCAGACGGAGGACTTCCTAGCCCATTAGCTTGGTGGGCTGACTCCAGACCTTTGGCCCAAAGTAAAGATCCTCTGGACCTTGGGCCTACAGTAATTCTTTCTCAGGACATTGGGCCCAGAGTAAAGCTCTTCGGGACCTTAGGCCTATATTGACGTTGGGCTTCGGCCTTGAAATTTGATACTTTAACACCAAGTATCCAGAGTTGCACGTAAATTGAATAGACAGACAGTAATGAAGATTCAAACAATTGCGGAAACAGTTTTTCACTAAAAATTGAACCTTCAGGAGAGCGTCCCACTCTCCCTTCAGATCTCTTTCATTAATGTGAACAACTCATATATCATCCAAGGGTTTAAAGTATAGACTCCCTTTACACTCTACTTGAATAATGATTCACACAACTACTTATCCGACCACAACTCCCTTGTGGATTTTCTAGTTCGACTCCCTCAAACTATAAGAACGAACGTCTGGACGTTCTTTTACAAAATGTTCTGAATATCACTCTTTTTCACTCAAGGAAAGAAAAATAACTAACTCAAAAAATCCAGATTTCAAAAATGTCGTCCTCAACTCTGGTCTCGTCCTCCTTTTATCTTCAGCACCCTTTCGAAAGTCTTCTCATCCAAGACAAACACAGATAAGGAATGAAAATCTCTTGAACTTTTTCTTCTTCGATTATGGAAGGTGAATCTCGCGATCCTCCTTTTCTTTAGATTATGGAAAGTGTATCTCCCCTCAATCCCAAATTCCTGCCAAAATAATAACATAAATAATCAGTCCTTTGGACTTAATTAAAATTAAGACTTATTCATACCAAAAATAAACTTTTCTTAAATACTTCCATAAATTTCTGGACTCTGCGAACATCAGAAGGTTCATCGATTTACTGCCAATCTTCAGCACTTACAATCTCCCCCTTTGGCAGATAAATCGAAAACCATGAACCTGCAAAGACGAAACAAATACAAATTCTGCAGAATACACAACTTCCTAAGAATACTAATATCACACATGTGTTGTTCTTGGGAACAACTTCAAATACCTGAATACCAGAACATTACTTCACAAAATATTCCACAAAAGTTCATCGAACGCAAGATAATAAGACATAAAGGAAGAAGTTCAAACAAAACACACAAAACAGAGTTTTTAACAAAAGGCAAATGAAAGTCCTGCTGGGAGATAGCTATGCAGATTCTTC
>CACSLK010034108.1:11664077-11679903 GCA_902706635.1 Striga hermonthica | reverse complement strand
ATCAAAGATTACAGAACCAACATCAAATGGGATACCATTCAGAATACGATATATAACACGAGCTTGCGTAGGGGTGACAAACTGCTTGTGAGTCGTAGGAGTCCAATTTGACGCTCCTATCTTCTGCAGAGCATTGCCAGGCGGAGTTAGACTCTTCACAAAGATGCCCGGAGCAAGCCATTTGGTAAGTTGTCCACCGGTCAAGGTGCGAGCAACTTCATCAAGATCATCAGTCAGAGGACGAAGAGAGGAACCTTCAGCTAAACCAAGTACAGAGTCCACCACAGACAGAGACAAATCAACCACACTATTACGCACAAACACTTTCTGAAACTTCTTTGAGGACGGATCAACGACAGAGGTAGTCAAGTTCAAATAAAATTTACTAACAAGCCGGGACAATACTTCCCAACAGACGTGACTGAACCCTCAAGACCCACTTTCTTCAGAAGTTCAAGCAACCCAAGTTGTTCATAATGTTCGCTATCAATCGTCCGCTCAGGATGAAACTTCATTTGAGAAAAGATGGTAGAAAAACGTGTTTCAGCCAAAGGAGAGTAAAACTGACGGAAGAAAGCATTACCAACGGTAAGAGGACTGTCTGGACCATCACCCTCGACTTCAGCGACGATTTTTCCTTCCTCAAGAGGAGAAAGTTCATTGTCCGTAGCATGTTTGTTGTCTGATTTCTCAGGTTCAGCAAAATAGTTGGTAACCTCACATTCAACAGAATCAGCATCAGAATCCGGAGACGACTCTCCTCCAGATTTCGTGTGAGAAGGAGTACCAGCAGCAGGTTCAGGCACATGAACGACCTTTTTCGCCTTTTTGGTTTTTGGTGCGGCAGTTTCGGCGACCTTCTTGCGCTTCTTTGGAGATTTGACGACAGAGGGAGAACCTTTTTCTCCTTTGTCACTGGGTTCGGCGACTTCAGGTTGAGAAACTTTTGTCGTTGAGGATTTTTTAGGGCTTGGAGAAACCCTAGTTGTGAATTTAATGGGAGGTTGAATGTCCTCGGTTGCCATGGTTGAAGGAGTTGGATCTGGTGGAGTATCGGAACTTTGGCTTTGACGAGTTGAGCGCCGAGATGGCGAAGACATTCTTCTTCGGCTTCACGGTGCCCTGCTTGGATTTAGGCATTGTCGTGAAATAGAGATTTTATTGAAGAAGGAATGTTAGAGCAGTTGGAAGAGATAACAAAAATAAAAGATTGAAATAGATATGAGAGAGAGATGCAAAAGGTGGTATGATTGATATAGGGAACCGCAATTTCAGTTATCGAGGTTGGTTTGAAGACGGTTCGGCTCGACAGATTTGAAATTCAAAATTTGACCAACACTTAGTGCAAACTAAATACCGTTCCCTCCAAAACAAAAAACATTTGTTACCAATTTGCAACATGGTTACCATATATATACCGCATGAAGTTTCAGACGAGAATATTATCAAATCACATACCAAAAATAATTTAGGCACAAATACGAAACAATATATATCACAAAGAAAATCCTGATGCACATGCCTAAATAAGATATTTAACACGCAATACCCTAGAATTTTCTTTTCATGAATATTGAAAAAAAATCCATTAATTGATTGACCCACAAATCTTCCCAAATCAATTTGAGACGAGCTCGACACTAACAAGATGATGAGAAAAATAAATTCTCTTCGTGCACAACTCAGCCCTTATTGCTCCCACTTTTATACAACGCGAAATTAATATAAGTTCGTTCATCACTTTCTCTTAGCAAAAAATGAAATTTTCGTTCGCAATTCAACCCCAATACTTATGATGAACTTACTCCGTTCTATGAACTTCCACACCAATTCACTTACTAACATCAACTATACGCAAATTTCAAGCCCATTACTTGAGGTGTGAATCATCCCGCAAAAAGTTTTTATTTTGAACAAGCTGAGAAGCTATGAGGATGGCCAACCTTATTTCACCAAAGAACGTTCATTCTTAGAATGTTTACCTGTAGCTATCACACCTCGATTATTATTAGACACGTAACTCGTTTCACAGTTGATCAAGGAAGCACCTCATGTGATAGTTGCCCGATGCCTATTTTCACGAGAGCAGCTTTTCCAAGTATATTAAAATGGTCATCATGATGAGCTCTTACAAACTGACAAGTTAGAATTCACAGACCACCAATCAACAAACTTAACAATAAACGATCAGAGAAGAATTCCAGTGATGAACCTACATACTAAGTGTTGATGCTAAAAAATGTCAACAATGTTGTTCGAACAGTGTACTCAAAGATACACTCGGTTCGGTCTGCACGAATAGAATTACATGGCGTATTTGGAACAGATACTCGATCTATCCATGACTTTTCTTTACATTATCAATGAGAAAATATAAGAATTGAACTCAATAAGAATCAAAAGAATGAAGATCAACAGATGAAAATAAAGTATATTTTTATTGATAATGCTTTTTTGGGAGTTGAATGCCCCCTACGAGCTTGTCCTCTCCCTTCTTATCTCTCTTTCTGGGAGATTTTATTTGGATAAGGTTAGATCCTCTTGGATTCTCTTGGATTCTCAAGTACATATACACATCTCATCACATATATGGACATCAATTAATATGGAATAAAATTATACAAATGATATTTTAATGTGTTGTATTTTTTTTAGCCGTAGCCAAATTGGGTATCACCAATAGGACCCCGAGTTTAGGGCATGTTCTAGATAGAACTGTTCTGAAGTCGCGTTATTATGCGATTTGGCAGATTTTTGCATGTAAGTTTCTGAGCTTGAGGCTCTTTACGCTATGATAAATGACGCTCTGTTGAATGGATACGTGTGGATATGCGATTTCTGGGTGCTTTGGGACCCATGTATGCTTTGTCGATTGTTTTTGGACTTTGGCCTGATGAATTCGTGCTATTTGTGCTCTTCTACACTTTGACGAGTGCGAGTCAGTGGAATGGATGGACAATTCTTTGGAATTGCTATTTGAATGGGGCCTAAATGGCCTGGTTGGGTAATTTGGTACCCGTTTTTGCGTTTGTGCCATATGACGTACTCGTTTGATTTGGTTGTTGCAATTATGACAATAGAATGGATTTGTGCGGGAGCTCAGGCCACTTAGACTTTTAGCGATTCGTATGAAGATGCTTGCTGGTATGATTGGTTTGTCCATTCTAAGTTAACCGTATTTGCGGCTTTTTGTCGCATTGGGGCGACTCGAAAATTGGTTATGTGATTATTTTATTTTTTATGCTGACCTGGTCGGATAATGTTGGCATCCAGTCTTTGGCCTTGTGTCTTATAGGAATATATTTTTAGATTCTTGATATGAGTGAGCTTCGAGCTCTTTGTTTACTTCTGAGTTCGGTATTTACTCTTAGAGTATTTTTTAGTCGAACCACTTTTGTTGCTCGGACTCACCCTTATAGGGTTTCATTAGTTCTTGCTGGGTAAATTAATATTGTCCGGTTGTTTACCCTACTTCGGGTTTTATTATTTTTGGACCGGACGACCTTGAGTGGTCCGGTTATTACCCTACTTGGGGTCTTTTTATTTTTGGACTGGACGACTTAAGTGGTCAGGTTATTACCCTACTTGGGGTCTTTTTATTTTTGGACCGGACGAACTTAAGTGGTCCGGTTATTACCATACTTGGGTTCTTTTTGTTATTGATCGGACGACCTTAAGTAGTCCGATAATTACCCTATTTGGGGTCTTTTATTATTGACTGGACGACCTTAAGTGGTCCGGTAATTACCCTACTTGGGGTCTTTTTATTTTTGACCGGACGATATTATGTTACCTAATTGTTTTTCGTGGCTTGTTTTTATTTAGTTTTATGGCATTGCGGCCTCGTAGCTCATTGACTTAGCCGGAGCTGGAGCTCTACGGCGAGAAAATATAAATGTCATCTCGGCCGGAGTCAGAGCTTGACGGCGAGGAAATATAAATGTCGTCTCGGCCGGAGTCTGAGCTCGACGGCGAGAAATATAAATGTCGTCTCAGCCGGAGTCGCGACTCTCCGGTGAGAATATATGAACGTTGACTCAGCCAGAGACGAAACTCTCCGGTGAGGAAATACAAACGCCATCTCAGCAAACGTGATCTCAGTGAACGTCATCATAATAAACGTCATCTCAGCCGGAGTCGAACCCCTTACGGCGAGATAATACGAACGCCATTTCAGCCAACACCATCACAATAAACGTCATCTCAGCCGAAGTCGAACCTCTAATAGCGAGAGGATACGAACGCCGTTTCAGCCAACACCATCACAATAAACGTCATCTCAGCCGGAGTCGAACCTCTTATGGTGAGAGAATACGAACGCCATTTCAGCCAACGCCATCACAATAAACGTCATCTCAGCCAGAGTCGAACCTCTAACGGCGATAGAATACGAACGCCATTTCAGCCAACGCCATCACAATAAACGTCATATCAGCCGGAGTCGAACCACTAACGGCGAGAGAATACAAACTCCGTTTCAGCCAACGCCATCACAATAAACGTCATCTCAGCCGGAGTCAAACCTCTTACGGCGAGAGAATACGAATGCCGTTTCAGCCAACGCCATCACAATAAACGTCATCTCAGCCGGAGTCAAACCTCTTACGGCGAGAGAATACGAACGCCATTTCAGCCAACGCCATCACAATAAATGTCATCTCAGCCGGAGTCGAACCTCTAACGGCGAGAGAATACGAACGCCATTTCAGCCAACGCCATACCAACAAACGCTACAAATAGGTGATCAGCACCAGCGTGGATAAATGAATTCGGCCGCGTTGTTTGTAAATGAACTTGGCCCCGTCATTGGTAAGTGAACTCGGCCCCATCGTTGGTGAGTGAACTCGGCCCCGTCGTTGGTGAGTGAACTCGGCCCCGTCGTTGGTAAGTGAACTCGGCCCCGTCGTTGGTGAGTGAACTCGGCCCCGTCGTTGGTGAGTGAACTCGGCCTCGTCGTTGGTGAGAAAACTCGGCCCCATCGTTGGTAAGCGAACTCGGCCCCTTCGTTGGTAAGTGAACTCGGACCCGTCGTTGGTAAGTGAACTCAGCCCCGCCGTTGGTGAGTGAACTCGGCCCCGTCGTTAGTCAGAGAACTCGGCCCCATCGTTGGTAAGCGAACTCGACCCTTTCGTTGTTAAGTGAACTCGACCCCGTCGTTGGTAAGTGAACTCGGCCCCATCTTAAGTAGTCGAACAAATGTTGAAATCGGTTGATACGTCAGCCAGTTTTGAATAATTTTTAGCTCATAGCTCCCGACATACTGAGTGGTAGCATGTTCATCTCGACTGTGGTCGATCACCTCGGACTGCGGACGGTTGTCGGTACGATTGATTGATTTGGACGGCTAAGTGGTCGGCCCGGTTGCGATTTGGGGATCCGTGAGTGAACAATTGTCATCTCTCGTCTCCTCATTTTATCATTCTTTTCTTTTCTTTTTTTTTTAAATATTTAATATATCTCTCTTGTTTTTTGTATATATATGTATACGTGTATATATTTATTTTGACGTATATGTATACATATATATATATATATGTATATATTTAAAGTGAAATTGAGAGAGGGATTACCTTGACCGGTGTAGGGCGTAGGGTTAAGAATATTATCTTTGGAGATGTCGGCTCCCCTTTTGCTCATGTTCCTTCCGAGCTCCTCGACTTTGCGATTTTTGTTGCTTGACTTGACCTAATTCTTCTTATCTATTCTATCTATTACAAGAATTTTTAAGGCCCAGTTATTACGATACATTTTAGGGGCTGTCTTTACATCTTTTACAATCAAATTCATAAGCTCATATGCCCACTAATCAAGCCCAAGGATTTCCTTTTTTTTTATTAATCTACATCACAAGGGCACAACGCATTTGTTTCTTCTTCAACCTGCTTCTTCTCATCCTTCACTATCCTTGCCACTGGACTTCCCAGCGACGTAGATCGAAGGTCGGTCGTGAATGAGAGAATAAATAGATTCTTGTATCTCGGTAATTAGGCTCGAGGTGGTCGCGAGTTCAGCCCCAAATCTTGACAAGAGAGGGTTCGGTGGCAGATTTCGAGCCCGGGCTTAGCGATCGATTTGATTTGGAAACCGTGCCGCAGGGATTTTGGAAATCGGGGAAGGCGAGGTTGACCCGACGGCGAATTGGAGGCCGCGTTTTGGTATGCCCGGGCAGTGACAAGGTCGGACTTCGGCGGCAAATTGGTTTAGAGGTTTGAGTTCGGGCCGCGGATGGTGGCCGGTTTGGCCCACGGAAGGTTGTCGGTTCGGTCCGTTGGTAGTTGTCCGTTCGGCCCGTGGGTAGTTGTCCGTTCGATCCGTTGGTAGTTGTCCGCTTAGACTTCGGATGGTTGTCGATTCGACCCCACAGATGGTGGTCGATTCGGCTCGCAGACGGTTGTGGGTTCGGCCCGGATGCCGTCTGTAGTTTGGGTTCGGCAAAGGAGGTATGTGGACCGGATGTGAGGTGGAGTCTGTTTCGGCCCGACTATGATGGAGAGATCCGAGCGAGCTGTCTTTTATGTGAGAAGAAGATGGTAACGTGGTGGATTTGTGTCCAAGGGAAGTATGTTATCCCTGCTCGACTTCTGCAACTCTCATCTCTTTTTTTTTTATTTTTTATTTTCTACAACCTCAAATGTAAATGGTAATTATACATATACAAATACTGAAAGCTTGCCCACAGCTTTTTTCTTTCATTTTCTTTTTCTCTTCTTTTTTAAAAAAAAAATGACGGTAGCAAATAAGTAGGGTATGGTGGATGAGATATATAATATGTGTATACTTACAAATATATTTTCGCGAAAAAATTGGATGAAGAACTCATAAAAAAGTAGAGCAAAAATATGAGTTTTGTTGACGAACTTAGAGAACTCATCTTTCGGCAAAGATGTAGCTGCTCTTCATGTCCTCCTTCTAGCGCCATTTATTGATGCTAAAAAATGTCGACAATGTTGTTCGAACTGTGTACTCAAAGATACACCCGGTTCGGTCTGCACAAATAGAATTACATGGCGTATTTGGAACAGATACTTGATCTATCCGTGACTTTTCTTTACATTATCCATGAGAAAATATAAGAATTGAACTCAATAAGAATCAAAAGAATGAAGATCATGAGATGAAGATAAAGTATATTTTTATTGATAATGCTTTTTTGGGAGTTGAATGTCCCCTACGAGCTTGTCATCTCCCTTCTTATCTCTCTTTCTTGGAGATTTTATTTGGATAAGGTTATATCCTCTTGGATTCTCTTGGATTCTCAAGTACATATACACATCTCATCACAATATATGGACATCAATTAATATGAAAGAAAATAATACATGATATTTTAATGTGTTGTATTTTTATTAGTCGTAGCCAAATTGGGTATCACCACTAAGATGCCTAAAAAAAATAGAAAAGATCCTATATGCAATAGACACGATATATATATACAAATGCAACTGACACAATGCACATAAATTATATAGCACACATTCCTAAAGATTTTCTCAGGGAAAAAAATCGTTTCGAATCAAGAGCTTTAGTGAAAATATCAGCAAGCTCTGTAGGTACATGATCCAACACAATAATTCCATCTTCTACCAAATTACGAATAAAATAATACCGAATGTCAATATGCTTGGTACGAGAATGTTGGACAGGATTTTTTGAAATATTTATTGCACTAGTGTTGTCACAGAAAAGTTGAGCCGAATGAACGTTCATACCATACTCAGATAAAATCTGTTTCATCCATACCAACTGTGAGCAGCATCTTCCAGCGGCTATGTACTCGGCTTCAGCAGTAGAAAGAGAGATGCAGTTTTGTTTCTTGCAGAACCAAGATACCAAGTTTGATCCTACGTAAAAACACCCACCAGAGGTGCTTTTCGATCATCAAGATTTCCAGCCCAGTCAGCGTCACAATAACTTGCAAGATGTAAGTTCGTATCAGCAGAGTAAAATAGACCATACTCTGTTGTACCTCTAATGTACTTTATGATATGCTCGACTGCTTTCATATGTGATTCCTTGGGGGCAGCCTGATACCTGGCACACAATCCAACACTAAAGCAAATGTCAGGTTTACTAGCAGTGAGATATAAAAGACTACCAATCATACTTCGGTATAGAATTTGATCAACAGATGTACCTTCATCATCTTTGGACACTTTTACATGAGTGCCCATGGGAGTTTGAGGACATTTAGCATTTTCAAGACCAAACTTTTTAACAAGGTTTTTTGCATACTTACCCTGATGCAAGAAAATATCTTCTTTACCTTGCTTTACCTAAAGTCCAAGAAAGTACGAAAGTTCACCGACGAGACTCATCTCGAATTCAGACGACATAAGTTTCACAAAGTGATTGACCAGCTTCTTGGATGTTGATCCAAAGATGATGTCGTCGACATATATTTGAACAGCCAATAGGTCCTCATTCGTTCGAAGAGCAAAGAATGTCTGATCTACTCCTGCTGTCTTGAATCCCTTTTCCAGAAGGTACATGGTAAGGCGTTCATACCACGCACAAGGAATCCGTACAATGCTTTCTTAAGCCTGTAGACATGATTCGGATTCTTGGGATCTTTGAACCCTTCTGGCTGCTTAACGTAAGCCTCTTCATGTAATATCCCATTCAGAAAGGCAGACTTCACGTCCATCTAATGAACTTCATTAGACATGCAATAGATAGAAATATGCGTACCGATTCAAGTTTAGCAACGGGGGCGAGGGTTTCATCAAAATCAATCCCTTGAGTCTGAGTGTAGCCTTGAGCAACTAGTCTCGCCTTGTTCCGTATCACATTCCCGAACTCATCAGTTTTGTTCTTGAAGATCCACTTGGTTCCGATAACATTTCCTGAAGAAGGTTCAGGGACTAACTCCCAGACATCGTTTCTAGTGAATTGCTCCAGTTCCTCCTGCATGGCTAAGATCCAGCACTCGTCTTTCAGAGCCTCTTTAGCATTCTTAGGTTCAAGGAGTGAGGTGTAGCAGGCATAATGAGAAACACCCATAAGTTCTTTGACTGATGTCTTCGAGTTTCTGGTTACTCTCTCGTTTATGTCACCAATGACTTGCTCGGATGGATGGTCTTTCTGAATCCTTAAGGGAGGATCACGCCTAAGTGACACAGAACCTTCTTGAGTCGCAGGGACAATGTAGTCAGTTGATGTTTCTGCATCCCCAACAGAAGGTTCAGCTATCTCCTTGTCTGCAGAGCTCTTAACACCCTGAGTATCATGCAATGTCTCAACATTTTCAAACTGATTAAAGGGTACAGAAGAACTAACTTGAGAATATTTTTCATCAAATATTACATTTATGGACTCAATCACAGTGGAGGTACTTCTGTTGTAAACACGATACGCCCGACTATTGTTAGAGAAACCAAGAAAGAATCCAATATCAGATTTTGCATCGAACTTCCCAAGTTGGACACGATCATTATAGATAAAATATTTACACCCAAAAATATGCAAGTGACTGAGTTTAGGGCTCTTACCTTTCCAGAGTTCATATGAAGTCAGACCAATACCTCGACGAAGGTACACACGATTCACGAGGTAGCATGCTATATTGATTGCCTCAGGCCACCATCTGGAGGAAATGTTTTTGGAGTTCAACATGACTCTGGCCATTTCTTGTAGAGTGCGATTCTTCCTTTCAACAACTCCATTTTGCTGAGGAGTTTTAGGAGCTGAGAACTCGTGACTAATACCCATAGAATCACAGAATTCAGCAAACTCAGAATTTTCAAACTCTCTTCCATGATCGCTTCGAGTACTTATTATGGGAAAACCATTTTCAGTTTGAACCTTCAAACAGAGTGACTTAAAGGCAGAGAATGTGTCAGACTTTCACGCAAAATCAACCCAAGTATATCGAGAGAAATCATCAACGCACACAAAAATATACTTTTTACCTTGATAGCTTTCTACCTGAATGGGACCCATGAGATCCATGTGAAGAAGCTCTAGGATCTGTTTAGAAGCAATATGGTTCAGTGACTTGTGGGATGTCCTTGTTTGCTTACCTTGTTGACAAGGTTCACAAATTGGTTGGTCCTTCACAGCAATCTTTGGAACACCCCTGACTACACCTGCATTGGTCAATTTGACAAGTTGAGAGTTCCAATATGCCCTAAGCGTTGATGCCATATTTCAGGTTCGCTCACATTTGAGAAAAGGCATTTTTCATTAAAATCAACAAGATAACAGTTATCCGTTGAACGAGAACCTGTAAGTACACAAGAACCTTCTCTGTCTTTCACATAACACTTATCACATGAGAAACTGACACTAAGGCCTTGATCACAGAGTTGACTCACATTCAAAAGATTTGCCTTTAGTTCATCAACAAGTAACACATCAGTTAGTTTAGGTATTCCACCAAAATTTAAACAGCCAGTTCCAATAACCTTATTGCTCACTCCGTCACCGAATGTGACTTCCCCATTTGAACTGGGTTGAATGTTCATCAATTAAGAAGGTTCACCAGTCATGTGTCTAGAGCAGCCGCTGTCCAGATACCATTTACCTTTCAGGGAGGTCCTGAGAGACAGAACAGAGGCAAAACAGTTGAAGGATTTCTTAGCAACCCACACTTGATGAGTTTTGGTATGGTTATTTGAGAGAGTCCTGGAATGGACCTTCACTGGAATGCCAGACTGATTCCAACTCCTAACATTACCTGTACAATGATCATGCTGCATTTTATAGTATTTGGGTCTTATGTGACCAGTTACACCACAGTAATGACAGATAGGAACAAAGTTATGGTGAGTTTTATTAACAGATTTCTGCATGGGAGAATGAACCTTCAAGGGAGATTGTGGAGATAGAGGTTTACTTACAGTGCTTTTTACAAACCTGTCAAACACGTTTCTGGAAGGTCTCCCATGGACGTTCACACCTCCAACTCCAAGTTTGTCTCCAAATCCAAGACCGATATGTTTTGTATTTGAAGTTCCAGTTGTGGACTCAGGAATGTCTTCCCTACCAGTGTACCTTATTCCAGTAAGATCACCATGTTGTCTTCCCAAAGAAAGAAGTTCATTCAGATCTGCCTTTCCCTTGTTCAATTTTTGAACAACTTCTGCAGTTCGGTTCAACTCAGTAGAATTAGCCTTCAGCTTGCTTTCCATGCTAGCATGTTCGTTCATCAGCCGACCAGCTTCATTTTTCAGTAGCACGATTTCTTGGTTCCGCTCGGCAAGAAGTTTTTGAGTAGAGAATAGTTCGGTCCTCAAACATTCAATGGTCTGAGCCTTCTGCAGTCCGTCTTGTTTAGCAAGTTTGACACTGCTCTCAAGGATACAGGTTCGTGCCTTTGCAGTATCCAGTTCACACTCTTTAGTAGTAGTGAAGGCAGATGCTTGTTCGTTCAGCTCCCTGTTTGCTCTTGGAAGTCTAAACACTTCATTTTGAAGCTTCTGTAGAGCCTCAGATGCTTGAGCACACTTTTCCATAGGAAGTAAGTGAAGTGGATCTACACATACATTTTGATCTGCTTTATCCTTAGATGCTTCAGTTTCTTTCAAACTTTCTTCAAACTTGGTCGGAGCATGAGAAGTGGTGAGACACATGAACTTCTTGACTGAGGTATGAACTGCCAGGTTACTTGTGTGTAAAGAAGGTTCGTCTGTGCCTTCTTCATCTGTATCTTCCCAGGTTGCCTTCAGTGACTTGTTCTTCTTCTTAAGATTAGCCCACTCATACTGGAAGTGTCCAAAGCCTCGACACTCCCAGCATTGATCCTTCTCGACTCGTTGTGAATCGGATTTTGAGAGTGGCATACTACTTTTCTTGTCCTGCACCACATTCTTGCTAAAATTGTTCCCCTTTTTTTTCAGCAAATTTGTCCTTGTACAGCCTTTGACTCATCTTCCCATAGTTCCGCGCGATTAAAGCTAGTACTTCTTTCAGCTCACTATCATCTGTCAACGGACCTTTATCGTCATCGCTTTCTTATCTTTCCTCGACTACAGCAGCTTTGAGAGCTAAGCCCTTACTTTTGACTTTGTCATAATTGCTGTTGATTTCAAAAGTTCTGAGCTCTCAGAGAAGTTCATCAACATCCAACGACGCCACTCTTTGGAAACTTTCAAGAGCTGTGATTTTCTCTCTTAACATGGGAACGACGGTTCACATAATCTTTTCTACTTGACGTTTTTCAGAGATTTCTTCTCCAAGCATCATGCTTTGATTTACTAGATCACAGAATCTGGCATAGTATACGCCAATTGTCTCTTCATCCCTCATTTTGATCTCATCAAATTCAAGAGTTACCCGTTGAAGTCTGGACGCTTTGACAACCGTTGAACCTTCAAATTGACGCTGTAAGACCCTCCAAGCATCTTTTCCAGTTTTGCAATGAACTATCATCTTGTGTCTTGTCTGATCAACTGCCATCATAATCGCATACAAGGCACGCTAGTTGGCTTCTTCTTGAAGCTTCTCAGCATCGGTCCAGTTGTCCTTAGGTTTAGAAATCGTGACTTTCGTTGTTTCTTTACCTTGATCGGGTGCTTGTTGCATGACTGGATGCTTCCAGCCGTTTTCAATACTTTCCCACACGCCTTTTCCAAGCAATCTCAGAAAGATTGTCATCATAGACTTCCAATATGAGTAGTTCGAACCGTCCAATTGCAGGGGCCTGGACATCGATCCGCTTTCTTGATTCATGATTTGAGGGTAACACACGTCCTAGGATCGTTCGTAATGAAGACAAAAACTCGCTCTGGTGCCAATTGAAATCTGATACTTGAACAACAAGTATCCAGAGTTGCACGTAAATCGAATAGACAGATAATAATAAAGATTCAAACAATTGCAGAAGCAGTTTTTCACTAAAAATTGAACCTTCAGGAGAGCGTCCCACTCTCCCTTCATATCACTTTCATTAATGTGAACAACTCATACATGATCCAAGGGTTTACAATATAGACTCCCTCTACACTCTACTTGAATAATGATTCACACAACTACTTATCCGACCACAACTCCCTTGTGGATTTTCTAGTTCGACTCCCTCAAACTATAAGAACGAACCTCCGAATGTTCTTTTACAAAATGTTCTGAATATCACTCTTTTTCACTCAAGGAAAGAAAAATAACTAACTCAAAAAATTCAGATTTCAAAAATTTCATTGATGGGTCTCCTTTCAGATCTAGAGTGAACCGATGGAAAACCGCCCAGATCTGGAATGAACTGATGGGAATGAGCTCAAATTTGACTCGATAGCCTTCGAACCGTTGTTGAACCACGAGAAAACCTGCAAGAACTCAACGCCGGAGGGGTTTCCGGCGTAGAGCCTCCGACGCTCAAGTCAGTATGTGAGAGAGAGGAAGAGAGATGCTCTGAGAGAGCAGCAGTAATGGAGGAGTATAGAATGAATATGGGAGTTAGGGTTTTGGGGTTACCTCAGCTCCTTTATATAGAAGCAAGACATTTACCTGAAGTTCCCAAAATGCCCTGGCCGACTTACCTGAAGTTCCCAAAATACCCTGGTCGGTTCGCATTCCGCCCCTCTCCTAGTCCGCATTTATATTCCTTCTTATCCTTAATAGCTTTCCTATGATATATCGAAGTGTATCGAATCGTCGGGGATCTATGAGCCTCAGAAATTCCCCAGTCGACTCGAGATTCCGACTCAAGTCGACAGGGTCATCTTCAGTCATTGGTAGACCCTGATGCGCTTATCCGTCTTTCCGTGAAAATTGACTTATTCTAGTCGACACGTGGAAGTCGACCGAGAGACGCCTGGACCCCTGACCAGAGATATTATAGGGAGTCTGCGGAGAGAGTCGACTTTGGCTAAGTCGACTCGGTAATCTCTGAACCGTAGATAGTATAAACCGATATACGATAGTATGGCTATATCTAGACCCTACCAAAAATTACTCGAAGCGATTCTGAGCTTAAGAGTAAGTTTTGTCGACTGAATATCTTGCTCGGATCTTTTCACGTATCATGCTCGCTTGTTATCTCGACTCACAAGCGACTTGTCTACCCGATAGGTTTCAAATTGATTGGATAAGTCTGAATCTTTTTCAAATTTCAAAATTCGAAAAAAGGGTCTTGAAAGCTGATAAGACGTTTTCTCTCTCCACCGCTTCGTATTCCGTGCCCCATCTTGGCCGTTGGTTCTGCCTTTAATCTAAAGGCTAGGGTTTCTCTACTCCTCTATAAATATCCTTCTCCTTCCATTGTCTGCACTTTTCGCACTCAGAGCTCCCGAACTTTCTGCTTTTTCGGCAAATAAAACTTTACAAGCTTTCCGGCGCCCATTTCATTCTTCGGCGTTCTTCTCAAGCTTTTCCAGGACTTCTCCGACAATCACCATGTGTAAGTTTTCTTTTGCCTTTTGATTTCTTGCTATGTGTGATTATCTTTTCTCCCTTTCTTCTTCCCCCCTTTTTCTTGTTTTTCTGGGCGATATGTTCAGATTTTACATTCTTACCGGATTCTGGGATTTTCTGGGTGAATTTCTAGCGATTTCTTTTTAGATCTTTAGTTGCAGATCTCTTATTCCTATGAGTGTTTTTGTTCAGCAACCGATTTGATATGAAACATTAATTCTTCTGCTTCCCCTCGGTTTCCCTCGATCTGTCGTCCTTGTGCCGAGTCGAGTAAAACAGAAATGTCTTACGAATTCTTCTCGATCTTTCTTTTCTTTTATTTTTATCTCGAGTCGATTTACACGTTTTTCTCATTCTTTTGACGACTTATTCTTGGAGTCGAACCACAGTTATGATTATCTTCGTCTTTTGATTGTCGTTTTCTCTATTTTCCTTTCCTCCCCTTTCTTTTAGATTCCAACTCTGCTCCTGTTTCCGATCCTATTTCCGGCTCTCTTGCCCGCGAAATCGATGACTACTCGGGTTCAGAGTCTATTCATGTAATCGATGTTGGACCGAGTTCAAATCAAAATGTCTAGCCGGAGGGCTCCGTCAATTCCAACGTCTCAGCCTTTTGTATCGATTGGGACGTGTACAATCAGGCGCTGCTTTCAGGCACCCTCTGCGAGGACCCTGAAGCTTCTCGCGTTCCTACGTCTTCTTGCCTCGACTTAGTCCCTCGAGGTACTCTTCGCTAGGGTTTTTTTTAGACATTCCTATGTATAGAACAAGCTTTGTTCGATTGCTGATAATGGTTTCCTCAATCGAGTCTGTAACTATAGCATGTTCCGTAGCAAAGTTAGCTGGTCCTTGTTGGAACCCATGAGGATCTCGATATGCACGAATCACGGACAAACATTCAACATAAACCTATGCGCAGCGGATCTAAAGGTTTGATGAAGAAAACTTACTGCTTAAAATTTATGTAGATCTGGCTGGCCCGAACAGTTGACCGCAAATCAAATCTTCTCGGAATCGAACAAACTTGACCAATCCAAAAAGCTGACGTCACGGCGAAGTCAACGACGTTGACCGATCAGAAATCGGAGTTTCCACGCGCTCTCACGCGTGCGAGTGACTCCCAGCAGCAGCGAACTCCCGGCGGCGCGTGTGGGCGCGTGCGGCGGCGTGCGGCGGCGATCTCGACGGCGATCTCTTCGTCTCGTCGTCCTGGTCGTCGTGGTATGGTCACTTGCTGGTTTTGGTCTTCGGTTTGGATGTATGATTGGAATCTCTATATACCTTAAGATCTTCTACTGTATTCTCAAACAGCTTTCTAGATCTTGTATCAGTGGAACACAAGAAATAGAAGAACTCCTTGGAAAGAGAGAGAGAGATGGGCGGACGAAAAATTAGAGCTGATGGGATTGTCTCTTCTCTTCCAAGAGCCTAATGCTGTATAGAGCTACAGTAGGGACCCTAAGGAGAATAGGATAAGGGC
>CACSLK010034108.1:11535127-11548456 GCA_902706635.1 Striga hermonthica | reverse complement strand
ACAAATCACTAAAAAACTAAAAACTACCCAAAATCCCACAAAATTACTAAAAATACATAAAAATAATAATAAAAAACATTAATAAAAACATAACAAAAATAACACTAACAATCATCAAGATTTCCAGCCCAGTCAGCATCACAATAACCTGCAAGATGTAAGTTAATCTCAGCAGAGTAGAATAATCCATACTCCGATGTACCTCCAATGTATTTAATTATATGCTTGACTGCCTTCATATGCGATTCCTTGGGGGCAGCCTGATACCTGGCACATAATCCAACACTAAAGCAAATGTCAGGTCTACTAGCAGTGAGATATAGAAGACTACCAATCATACTTCTGTAAAGAGTTTGATCAACAGATGTACCTTCTTCATCCTTAGACATTTTATATGCGTGCCCATGGTAGTTTGAGGATTTTTAGCATTTTCAAGACCACACTTTTTAACCAGGTTTTTTGCATATTTACTTTGATGCAAGAAAATACCATCTTTACCTTGTTTTACTTAAAGTCCAAGGAAGTATGAAAGTTCACCTATGAGACTCATCTCGAATTCAGACGACGTAAGTTTAAGAAAGTGATTGACCAACTTCTTGGATGTTGATCCAAAGATGATGTTGTCCACGTAGATTTGAACAGTCAATAGGTCCTCATTCGTTCGGAGAGAAAAGAATGTCTGATCTACTCCCCCTCTCTTTAATCCCTTTTCCAGAAGATACATGGTAAGGCGTTCATACCACGCGTGTGGCGCTTGCTTCAGTCCGTACAACGCTTTCTTGAGTCTGTAGACATGATTTAGATTCTTGGGATCCTTGAATCTTTCAAGCTGCTTTACGTACGCCTCTTTATGCAATATGCCATTCAGAAAGGCTGACTTCACGTCCATCTGATAGACAATGAACTTCATTAGACAGACAATAGACAAGAATATACGTACCTATTCAAGTCTAGCAACGGGGCAAAGGTTTCATCAAAATCAATCCCTTAAGTCTGAGTATAGCCTTGAGCAACTAGTCTCGTCTTGTTGTGTGTCACATTCCCAAACTCATCAGTTTTGTTATTGAAGATCCACTTGGTTCCGATAACATTTCCTGATGAAGGTTCAGGTACTAACTCCCAGACATCGTTTCTAGTGAACTGCTCCAGTTCCTCCTGCATTGCTAAGATCCAACACTCATCTTTCAAGGTTTGTTTAGAATTCTTGGGTTCAATCAATGAGGTGTAGCAAGCATAGTGAGAAACACCCATGAGTTCTTTGACTGAAGTCTTTGAGTTCCTGGTTACTCTCTCGTTGATATCACCAATGACTAGTTCAGATGGATGATCTTTCTGAACCTTCAAGGGAGGATCACGCTTCAGTTGTGTTGGACTTCCAGGTGAGGCCGGTATGATATGTTCAGTCTAAAGTTCTTCTGACTCATCATATCCAACTGTACGCTCATGAGTTCCACTATCTACAGGATGAATAACATCTTGAGTATCTTGCACGCTCTCAACATATTCACACAGATAAAATGACATAGATAAACCAATATAAGAGATTTTTTCATCAACGATCACATTCATGGACTCTATCACAGTGGAGGTACTTGTGTTGTAAACACGATAAGCTTGACTGTTGTTAGAGTAACCAAGAAAGAACCCAATATTCGATTTAGCATCAAATATTCCAAGTTGTTCACGATCATTATAAATATAACATTTATAACCAAAGACATGTAAATGACTAAGGTTGGGACTCTTACCTTTCCAGAGTTCATAAGATGTTAAACCAATACCTCGACGAAGGTACACTCGATTCACGAGATAGCAGGCAGTATTGATTGCCTCTGCCCACCATCTATGTGCGATATTCTTGGAGTGTAGCATGACTCTAGCCATTTCTTGAAGATTGCGATTCATTCTTTTCACAACTCCATTTTGCTGTGAGGTCTTAGGTGCAGAAAACTCATAAAGAATACCAAGTGAGTTACAAAAGTTAGCAAACTAAATATTTTCAAATTCTCGTCTGTGGCCACTTCAACTGCTGATTATAGAAAATCCTTTTTTTCATTTTGAAGCTTCAGACACAGTGATTTAAAAGCGGAGAATGTGTCAGATTTTTCTCGTAAGAAATCAACCCAAGTATACCGAGAGAAATCATCCACGCACACAAAAATATATTTTTTTACCTTGATAGCTCTCAACCTGAATAGGACCCATTAGATCCATGTGAAGTAGTTCCAGGATTGGTTTTGAGGCTATGTGGTTCAGTGCTTTATGAGATGCACGAGTTTGCTTACCCAGTTGACATGGTTCACAGATCGACTGTTCCTTCATAGAAATTTCTGGAACACCTCTGACCACACATGCATTAGACAATTTTACCAAGTGAGAGTATCCAATATGACCTAAGCGTTGATTCTAGATTTCAGGTTCACTCTTATTTGATAAAAGGCATTTTTCATTAAAGTCAACAAGATAACAATTGTCAGTTGAATGAGAACCAGTAAGTACACATGAACCTTCACTGTTTTTCACATAGCACTTATCACATGAAAAACTGACACTGAGACCTTGATCACAGAGTTGACTTACACTCAAGAGATTTGCCTTTAATTCATCCACAAGCAACACATCAGTTAATCTAGGTAAGCCACCCAAATTTAAACTACCTGTTCCAATGACCTTATTGCTCACACCATCACCAAAAGTGACTTCTCCACTTGAACCAGTTTTAATATTCAATAGGTATGATGGTTCTCCAGTCATGTGTCTAGAACATCCACTATCCAGATACCATTTTCCTTTCAGAGAAGTCCTGAGAGAAAGGACTGAAGCAAAACACTTAAAGGATTTCTTAGCAACCCACACTTAATGGGTTTTGGTACCTTTTTTGGGAGGCTTCTAGAATAAACATTCACTGGAATACCAGAATGAATCCAACTACGAACATTACATGTACAAAGATCATGCTTCATTTATAACATTTGGGTCTTATATGACCAGTTACACCACAATAATGACAAATGGGAACAAAATTATGATGGATTTTTCTAACATGTTCCTGCACAGGTGAATGAACCTTAAAAGGAAATTTTGGAGAGAGAGGTTTACTTACAGTGCTTTTTAAAAACCTACCAAACATGTTCCTGGAAGGTTTTCCAAGAAGACTCATATCCTCAACTCTTGGTTTGTCCCCAAAGCCAAGACCAGGATGTTTTGCATTTGAAGCTGCTGTTGAGGATTCAGGATTGTCCTCCTTGCCAGTGTACCCTATTCCAGTAAGATCACCATGTTGTTTTCCCATGGAAAAAAGCTCATTTAGATCAGCTTTTCCCTTGTTCAGTTTTCGAACAGCCTCGGCAGTACGATTCAACTCGACAGAATTTGCTTTCAGTTTACTTTCCATGCTTGCATGTTCATTCATGAGCCGATGGATTTCAGTTTTCAGCTTCAAGATCTCCTTGTTCCGCTCCGCAAGAAGTTTCTGGGTAGATAATAATTCAGACCTCAAGCATTTAATGGTCTTTGTGTTTTCCAATCCATCTTGCTTAGCAAGTTTGACACTGCTCTCAAGAATGCAGGTTCGAGCTTTTGCAGTATCCAGTTCACAATATTTAGCAGCAGTGAAAGAGGATGCTTGTTCATTCAACACCCTGTTTACCCTTGATAGTCTAAACACTTCATTTTGAAGCTTCTGCATGGCTTCAGATGCTTGAGCACACTTCTCCATGGCAAGTAAGTGTACTGGATCAACACATACATTCTGATCTGCTTCGTCTTCAGATGCTTCAACCTCTCTTAGACTTTTTTTCAAACTTGGTCGGAATGTGCGAAGTGGTGAGACACATGAACTTCTTAACTGAGGTGTGGATCGCCATATTACTAGTGTGCGATGGAGGTTCGTCTGTGCCTTCGTCATCTGAATCTTCCTAGGTTGTTTTCAGAGACTTGTTTTTCTTCGTAAGATTAGCACACTCATACTGAAAATGTCCAAAGCCACGACAATCCCCAGCATTGATCCTTTTCAACTCGTTGTGAATCAGGTTTTGAGAGTGGCATACTATTTTTCTTATCCTGAAACACATTCTTGCTGGAATTGTTGCCCTTTTTCCCAGCAAATTTATTCTTGTACAGCCTTTGACTCATCTTTCCATAGTTTCACGCAATTAGAGCAAGAGCTTCTTTCAGCTTACTATCGTCAACCAACGAACCTTCATCGTCATCGTTGTCTTCTTTTTCTTCGACTACATCAGCTTTTGAGAGCTAAAAAAACCCTTGATTTTAACATTGTCATAATTGTTGTTGATCTCAAACGTTCTGAGTTCACCAAGAAGTTCATCAACATCCAGAGAAGCAACTCTATGGAAACTCTCAAGGGCTGTGATTTTTTCTCGGAACATGGGAGCAACAGTTCTCATAACCTTTTGAATTTGACGCTTCTCAGAAATTTCTTCTCCAAGCATCGCACTTTGATTTACCAGATCACAGAATCTGGCATAGTATATGTCAATTGTTTCTTCATCCCGCATTCTGATTTCATAAAACTCAAGAGTCACTCGTTGAAGTCTGGACGCTTTGACAGCCGTTGAACCTTCAAATTGATGCTGTAAGACCCGCCAAGCATCTTTCGCTGTCTTGCTTTGAACTATCATCTTGTGTCTTGTCTGAGCCACTACCATCATAATTGCATATAAGGCACAATAGTTGGCTTCTTCTTGAAGCTTCTCAGCTTTTGTCCAGTTGTCTTTCGGTTTGGGAACCGTAGCTGTCGTAACTCCTTTTCCTTGATCAGGTGCTTGTGCTATGATAGGATGCTCATATCCATTTTCAACACTTTCACACACACCTTTTGCAAGCGATCTTAGGAATATTGTCATCATAGAATTCCAATACGAGTAATTTGATTCGTCCAATTGCGGAGGCCTGGACATCGATCCACTTTCCTAACTCATGGTTGCCCGGTAACATAAGTCCTTAGATCTTTCGTAAAATAAATGAAAACTCGCTCTGGTGCCAATTAATTTTGATACTTGTACACCAAGTATCCAAAGTCGGATGTAAATAGAACAAACAAATTGCGGAAGCAGTTTTCCCTCAAAATGAACCTTCAGGAGAGCGTCCCACTCTCCCTTTAGATCTCTTTCATTAATGTGAATAACTCTAACACGATCCAAGGGTTTACAGCATAGACTCCCTCTGCACTCTACTTGAACAGTGATTCACACAACTACTTATCTGACCACAACTCACTTGTGGATTTTCTAGTTTGAATCCCTCAAACTATATAGAATGAACCTCCGAACACTCTGTTATGGACTCAGAAAAATATTGACTCTCGCTCTCACAAAATAAAATACATCAGAATAAAAATCCAGCCGCAAAAGTCATCCTCTACTTGTGTCTCGTCCTCCTTTTATCCTTCAACTTCATTTGCTAAGTCACTCTTTTTTCTTTGCGCCAAGTTAAACACTCATAAGGAAGGTCTCAAGTCATTTGAAGCCGCAATCTTCCTTTTGCGATTAAGGAAGGTGAATCTGAGATTATTCCAATGGACCTGCGAAAACAAAACATTTATCATTATTAAATAATAAATAAAAAATACTTCCATTTAAAACTAATGCAAACTTCCCTTAAATATTCTCGCGTATTTCTGAATCCTGTGAACACCGGAAGGTTCATCGATTTAGTGCCAATCTTCAGAACTTAAAACATTAAAAAGTGTCACATACCTAATTTAATATAGTTGTTAACATAAATTAGACATAGACAATAATTACTATAATCGAAAATAAAAAACCGTCTCTTTTTCCATTGATCTGTGAATACTGTCATCGGGCATTTCACTTTCACCATGAACTTCACTCGTGTTTCATTTATCGATGCGATGGTCTTTACTTGAACCACCCTAATGTATAATGCTAATGTGATGAGATGACGATAGATACTCGTATGATAAATAAAACACATGTACGAAGAAAGACCATAAATAAAGCACATATATCGAGAAAGCACACATACTAAGAAAGACCATAAAATAAAGCACATATACTAAGAAAGACCATTAAGCACATATAATGTCAATACGATGAACAATGTGTAATACGTATATACTTTCAATAACAAAAAACATAACAACTTAAGAAAGAAAAATCACTGTAAAAACTTACACTACATAATATACCATATATAAACCACAAAACAATATTATTTGAAACAAATAAAACATACAAAAAACTTGTCTTCATATTATATAAACACAATGTTTATCTACTGCAACTCAAATCTGTGGTTAACAACATATAAATGTACATATGTTCAGGTTATACAAACCACAATATTATGCCAAAAACATATAATCAATAAATTCGGCAAAAGTAAATCCGGCACATATAATCAATGTGGGTTATCTGACCACATATATAGTGTACATGCAGCACAAATTCACTAAAACATGAAATCAATAAATATCAACTAGGGCTTAGAAGGAATTTTTCTTTGAACAAATCAAATTCAGCAAAAATATGTCTCGAGAAATCGAAGAGGGCTTGATTGAAGCTCTCGAGTTCATCAGTGATTGAGTTGAGACATGTTATAACATCCACATAATTGGTATGTTGTATTGTGGGACTTGACGGAATCTCATTTCGAGTGAACTCATTTTTTTTTTTTTCCGAAAAATGAGTGCAACGAAAGAGTCTGTTTCTCCGTCTCGGTTGGAACAATCTTATTGAAATGTGCAACATAAAAAAAAGATTAAAAAAGTTATCGATAAAGAAATATAAAATATAATACAACATAATGAATTATCTTGGAGTGATGATGATTTAAAAAGGTCCTCTGCATAAAAATACGATTATAACTATCGCGAACTTCCCATTTTAGTGTCTTTGGAACAACATGGTCACCAAAACAAGCATACTACACCTTCAGTGGTGTCGCACACCTCGTAAAACCATGTCTGAAGAGCTAATATAAGACCATAACACCTATAAAGATAACCAGCGCCCTCGGTCTTCTCAAATATGTGCATTTGCTCTCTATTGTGAATTGATTTCTTCAGATAATAAAGAGTAAACTCAAACACATCTTTTTCCCAAGCGTGATCATCGCACTCTTGACTATCAATCAGGTCAACATAACATTGGTCTATACGAAGAGAGTCTTGGGAGCCCATAAGAAAATTTGCTAGTAAATGTAACTTGGGAAATTTCGACCCATCTTCATCACTGGATGATGAGTTTTTAAGAAACTGCCACCTAATGTGGTTCCGGCTTAATTCTACGCCAACAAAATACTTGTCATGCAGACCATCAGAAACCTTTGGAATATTCAATTTATTGCTCTTTCCAATGCATTTCAATCCCGTTATAACAGCAAACTCCGCTATCCAAAAAAGGAGAAACTTCCCTCCAAAATAGAACCAAATCTCGTTGCTCCTACTCTAACGAACCTCACGTAAGAGTATATGGTTGATGAGTTGGTTCTGTACAATGCAGTGAGGGAGATCCAAGAACTTTCCAAATGGTGAACTCCTAAAAACTTCAAATGGCTCTGTCGTAAGCGTCCTCTTGATTTCACTTATCGTGGATCGATTTTGTTGTTATCATTGTTGTTTCGAACCTTCACATTTATGTTCCTCGGATGCGGATGAGAAATTGCCATTCCTGAAAATAATGAAAAAGAAGAAACATATATATATATATATATATATATATTATAAGGAACAATATTAACCAACTATAATAATGTAATTAAAATTTGTTGTAATTAAATAATGCCTGACGTGATCTACTGATATAATGAGAAATCAAGATAACACAAAAATCTGAAAAATAATTTTAGTATAAAAAATAATCTCATTGAAATAAACCTTTCCTATACTTGAAACGAACTAAAACTTGAAATAAAAAACATAAATATCATTGCAATAAACATGTGTTGTTCAATATAGGTCAAAACCCTAGATAAACCTTGCATATACTTGAAATGAACTAAAAATATTTTGTGCAATTAAAAAAAAGTTTATGAGAAATAATTGCAGTATTAACTTAATTATCATGCAAATAAACCTTGTATATATTAAAAAGTTGTACTACAAATATACTGAGCAGTCAAAAAGCACATTATATGACCAAAGTATTCAACTTTTAAATAATCTCATTGCAATGGACCTTGAATATACTTGAAATAAACTAAAAATATAATGATCAACCAACAAACACAATTTTAGGCAAACTCTAATTGCTTGAAAATATAATGGCAGTAGGATATGTGTTTGTCCCATTTTGTTGCGTTTTTCGTTATTATTTTTCCTTTTTTTTCCCGTTTTAGTTCTTATCGTTGGTTTTTACTTCTTTTTATAGTTTATTGTGTGTTTCTCTTTATTTTAGTTTTTCTTTATTTTTTGTTTTTTTGTTTTTTGTTTGTTCGCTCGATTTTCTGCGTTTTTCTGGTCCATTGTGATGTGCAGGTCAGGACCTCGGTCGATTTTCATTTCAAGAAGAAAAATGGTTTGGTTAGCTTAATTTCATAGTATGATGCGTTGGCGTCCCACAGGAAAAAACGGAATCAAATTTCGATACCAGAAGAGCTCAGACGAACACAAAAAGCGATGCAATCGGGCATGAGCTCCCAGACGGCCGCGGACCCCCACGTTGTGACGCCCGTCATGGGCGTACAGAGACTCTTGTTCTACTGCCACGCCACGGCAACCTGCAGACCTCCATGCAGCTACGCGTCCCGTGATGCCCATCACGACCCGACAGAGCCCGTTTCCCCTCACACCTGCCACGCCGAGGAGGACTGCCACACCGCGCCACCCTCCAAGTCGTTGCGGCAACACCTTCACGCTGCGGCTCATGCCCTATCACACCGTGCCACACTTTCTCTCACGTCGTGTCGACCTGCTTGTATATGTATGAGATCGGGACTTCGATCAGATTATCTCTTCTCACGAGAACAGAAAACCCTACCCCTTTGTCTTTTAAACTCGTTTTTTTTTTTCATATTTTTCATCTAAAACACAATATTGAACTTGAATTTCTTCACTGCTTTTAGATTTAAGCTTGTTTATCGGATTTAACTTTGGGATGTTATCAATCATAAGATTTTCTCTTCACTAAATTGATGAATATTAGTTCGTAGTTGTTAATTAAAAATCAAACCCAATCTTGGAATTAGAATGTTTAGGAATTTGATTATTTCTTCTTGTGTTTGAATGAACATGTGTTATAATCCGGCTAACTTTCTTCGTGAGATCAACCCGGGAAACGTATCTTTCGATTCGGTACTCGGTAAAAATAAAATAATTTGCTATAACAAATTTGGCGCCGTTGTCGGGGAAGGTTTAGGGCTTATTTTGTGTGCTAATTCACTTTTTTTGTGTTCCTCTTATTTCTTGTGAATTCTTGTTTTTGTGTTTCTCTTTTTTTTTCTTTGTCTAGGTGCTAGTTATTTCTTTGTTTAGTTTTTTCATTTTATTATCTCTTTTCTATCATTGATGCTTGTAACTCGTTTGTTGTTTGAGTGTATGCGTACCAGAAGTGGACGTATACTATCCCCGAACAGCGAATCCTTCCACGAGAGCTTGAAGGAACTTTTGGACGACCTTATTCCCGAATCATCTGAGGGAAGCAATCTGGACATGGCTGATTAACAACCTCTTCGTGACCTCCTCCGACACTTAGCCCAATCGATGATCGGGCTGATCACTTCTTGTATCCGGTTGGGGCAAGCCGCCTGAAACTATAAATTGAAAATGATCCATTACAAGTGCAAAAAAAAAAAAGAGAGAGAAATTGGTCCATTACAACCAGCTACCCTCATTCCATGGACTTCCAAATGAGGATCCACTACACTTCATCCGAGAGTTTTATAACGCCTTACTGACGTTTCCTCTGCACGGGCTGAGCGAGGACCAACTAAAGATGCGGTGTTTTCCGGAGACTCTAAAGGAACCGGGCCAAGGCGTGGTTCATGACACTCGCACCAGATTCTCTAACGACTTGGGCAGAAGTCTACTCTAAATTTGTCGGGAAGCACTATACCCATCAGAAGACCCAAGAATCAATTCCCAAACTTTCTCTTTTGCTCTGTAGCCGAATGAGCCACTCCATGAGGCCTGGGAGCGATTCAAGGACCTCCAGAGGCAGTGCCCACATCATAACCTCTCACCGGGGCTGTTGGCAAATTGTTTTTACGGCTCCCTCCACCAAAACTTGCAGTATATGGTGGACAATGCAGCCAGAGGGAATATTGGAGCAAAGACAGTTGAGGAAATGTTGGACATATACGCGACGATGAGCACAAACTCGCCTAAGAAAAGCATCTGAGGGAAAAAAAAAAGTAACCATGAACAAGGTCGAACTGGGCAATAATTTGATGGCCCAACAGTTAGCTGAGCTCATGGAGTAGATGCGGCTACTAAATGCAAGAGGAACTTCTCTGGTTTGGACTATGGTCGTGAATGTGTGTGGAGCTTGTGGAGTCTAGGGACACGAATCCGGGTTGTTCCCATCGGCTATCGAACCGAGCTACGAAAGACAGAATGCCGAGGTGAATGCACTACAAGGTTACCAGAACCGGTCTGGTAATGACCCGTACTCGAACATGTACAATCCTGGTGGCAAAACCACCCGAACATCTCATGGACCAACCAACATTATCAGCAGCCAATGCAGAAGTCGGACGAGCCCACGAGCATGGACGACAAGCTGGAAAAAATTCTCAATTTTATCAGGAATCATGATGCTTCCATTAAATGCTTGAAGGAACAAATGGGCCAATTAGCCACCCGTGTGTGGAACGTCGAGGTGGAGTTGAAAAAAGACAAACTGCCAAGCCAGTCGGAGCATGCGAAATCAATAACTGTGTTTTTTCCCGACTTGATGAGAAGGTAGGAGGCGGAGATGCATGGGAAGGAAGAGAAGGCCAAAGAGAGGTGGAATAAAATGAAGAGACACCAGTGACACCGCCTACCGAGCCATCCTTGCACAAGTCCTCAAGCCTATACATTTCGACGATTCCCTTCTCAGGCCGAATGTTTGACGAGAAGGACCGCAGGATGATTCGAGACCTCCATGCGATGTTGACTAAGGCCAATGTCGGTTTATCGCCTCCCGATGTGTTGAAAAAATATCGGCTTATGCAAGATTCTTCAAAGAAGTGGCAACGAGATAGAAGCGGTTCGAGAGTGGTGATGATTGTATGCATGGCAACGAGTGTTTTCGATATAACTTGCCGAATAAATAAAGACATCCAGAGGCTTTGTGATCATTGTAGCCTTGGGGAATGAGAAAGAGACCTCATGGATGCTCGATCTAGGAGCATGCATAAATCTCATGCGACTCGCAGTTAATCAACGACTCGGGCTTAGATATTTAAAGCCCATCAAAATGCACTTGCAGCTTGCTGATCGCTCATTCCGTCAACCAGAAGGAATTGTGGACGATGTGCTCGTTCGAGTGGGGAAGTTGATAGTTCCTATGGACTTTGTTGTAATGTGGGGAATGTGCAAGAAAATGAGATTACCAGCCGCGACAACCTGCAGACCTCCATGCCGCTACGCGTCTGTGGCGCCCATCACCTCACACTTGCCACGCCGCAGAGGATTGCCGCGCCATGCCGCCCTCCAAGCCTCACGCTGCGGCAACACCTTCATGCTGTAGCTCATGCCCTACTCGTGCCGCGCCACACTTTCTCTCACGCCGTATCACCCTGCTTGTATATATATGAGATCGGGACTTCGATTAGATTATCTGTTCTCTCGAGAACTAGAAAACCCTACCCCTTTGTCTGTAAAACTCTTATTTTTCCATATTTTTCATCTAGAACACAATATTAAACTTGAATTTCTTCACTAGTTTTAGATTTAAACTTGTTTATCGAATTCAACTTTGCGATTTTATCAATCGTAAGATTTCCTCTTCACTTAATTGATGAATATGAATTCTTTAGTTGAGATGAATGTTTGTGTTGAATTGATGATGAGTGGCTAAATTCATATGCTAGGGATAGGGGATTAATGTTTTGATTTTGTTTGTGATGGTCGTGTTCGTTGATCGTTCTTTTTATGCGAGTTGATCTTCTAAAAGGGTTTTTCAATTATCATGATTGAATGTTGAGAATTGTTGAAGGGTGAGAATTCAATTTCCTATTGCTTTACAACTAAATTTGGTTTATTCTCGCATGATGTTGGTTATTCTTATTGATTAGTTGGTTAACCACCCTCTAGTCTAATTTAATCGACTCTTAGCACCGAAAGGGGAGGAGTTGATCGAAATAGGCTCGTATAAAATATGTTTGTTCGTAACTGTATTGTCTATGTGTTAAACGACTTGTTAATTTGCCATTTACGTTTGTTCTCTTGTTTTGAAAAGTTATTGATGATGAATCTTTGAACGGTAGGTTATTCAAATCATTTAACCGAACGATCACTTTCTTGATAATTGCATATCAAATCAAGATTATTATCCCCGACTCCTTAGCTTCTTTATTCTCGTTGATTGATTGCTTTTACTCTGCTTTCTGAATTTGCGTTTTTGACCTTCCTAGTTGTTAATAAAAAATCAAACCCAATCTTGGAATTAGAATGTTTAGGAATTTGATTTTTTCTTCTTGCGTTTGAACAAACGTGCATTATAATCTGGCTAACCTTCCTCATGAGATCGACCATGGAAACGAATCTTTGGATCGGTACTCGGTAACAAAATAATTTGCTACAACAATATGTACCAGTAAATAAACTTAAATATTACTAACAAACAGTCCACACATATAATTGTTAGAATTCCATTAAAATTACTCAACCCATAATAAACATATCAAATATATACTTGAATTATACTAACCGTATACTAAATGGTGTCGAATCAATGACAGTGTATCCATATACTGTTGTTGACAAGCGTTTTCGGTCAACGGTTATAATAGTAAATGTTGGAAATAAGAGACTGGAAGCGAAGAGAAGATATAGCTTAATTACGATTTTATTAGGCGATCACGAGGTCGGCCTCTCGTACGAGGTCGACACTTATGATATACTTACAGTTCTTACAATAAGTTTCTTACAGTTTCTAGAGAGAGAAAGTAGAGAAAAGGCAGAGTTAGTTGGCATTCAACAACCCAAAATAAATGAAGTGAGCTGCTATTTATAGTAGTCTTTAATGTGGTACTGTTCAGCTAATGTTCACCGGTCTTGTCGCACAGTGGCCTTGCAGAGCAGTTCGACGCCTCTCTGACATCTATTTAATGCGATTTAAGGTTTCTTCAATCATTACTTGTCAGGCATTAAATGCCAGCATGGGGGACATTTAATGCTGGTAGGCTTTATTGACTAGGCTT
>CACSLK010034108.1:11499613-11535027 GCA_902706635.1 Striga hermonthica | reverse complement strand
CAGTTCTTACAATAAGTTTCTTACAGTTTCTAGAGAGAGAAAGTAGAGAGAAGGCAGAGTTAGTTCGCATTCAACAACCCAAAATAAATGAAGTGAGCTGCTATTTGTAGTAGTCTTTAATGTGGTACTGTTCAGCTACTGTACACCGGTCTTGTCCTACAGTGGCCTTGCAGAGCAGTTCGACGCCTCTCTGACATCTATTTAATGCGATTTGAGGTTTCTTCAATCATTACTTGTCAAGCACTAAATGCCAGCATGGGGGACATTTAATGCTGGTAGGATTTATTGAGGGATAATCACTAAATAATACTAATTGAGGGATAATCACTCAAGTCTATAATATTTAAATAATACTAATTGAGGGATAATCACTCAAGTCTAAGCATGCTAACTTATATTAACAAAATAAGCTAAAGGAACCCTCAAATCTCATGATTTTTAAAAAATACTGAAACTTAGCAGTTAAATACTACACATAGACATGCATCTCTAGTTAAAATTTCAGCTCATTAACATGTCATTAGCTTGGTCAACCAATTACATAAACTTTGCACTTAAACATGCATTTGACCCCTATAATTTCTTGGAATTTTATAAAATCCCACACTTAGCTTCTGAAGCTGAAACTTTGTGAAATTACTCATAACTCGTACAAGAATGCTCATTAAAATTTCACATCAAATACGCATGTATTGAGGGAGTTCTATGATCATAAAATTCAACATGACATGCATACTCTCTAAAATATATAACTCACTCATTTCTTAAGATAAAAAATCATGAAATTTGATATGCAAGCTCTTAACTCATATAAAAACATGTCCATAAAATTTCATAATTTTATCTTGAGTAGAACTCGAGTTATTCGCGTTTGAAGTCGTAGTTGAAATCTGCCATATAAAATCAACTTGCATACTTATATTCAAAAATCTATAACTCGAGTTATACTAGTCTAAACAACTTGATTCTTCATCCTATAAACTCTTATTTTACACAATAAACAGCTATATAAAGTATAGTTTTCCAGGTTTTTCATAGCATAGCAAAAAACGCAAGCAAACAACACATAAGAAATACTCATGCGAGCTGGGACAACTTTAACTTCTTGCATGCTTATAACTACTTAAAAACTGAATATGTATGGAACATATATATATCATTCTACTCCTTATTTCATCTATGTTATGATTCTAAAATGATTTGAGCACATCAACCTCTTAATCTTCAAGAAAATGCAAAGAAAATCGGGTATGCTTGGTCTTGCTCAGTCCTCGAATAGCTGCGGCTTCTTGCTTTCTTTAGCTTGATTTTTTGAGTTTGTTGGCACTAAATGCTTCTAGGATGAGAGTAAAATGATGTAGGAGGATTATATAGCCGGGGTTCTCGAATTTAGGTTGCTAGAACTTGGAATCACTCTCAAACATGCACTCGGGATTTAGAACTTTCCTCTTGGCACTAGCTATTTGCTCTCGGTTTTTATGGAGTAATGAAGGGACTTTGCTTGGATTTCACTAAGTGTAGAGAGGAGACTCAAAGGAGCTGAAATGGGATCTTAAGTAAGTCCTTTGGGCGGAGCTTCTTAAGCTAGAAATGGGAAACATAGTGGGAGACAAAGTCTTGTGAATGCTAACTCCAAGGTGCTTGTGTGGGATTCTTGCATGATGGTGGGGCACTTTGAGCACTAGAATCTTATCATGTGTGTGTATGGAGGGCTGAAAAGAGCTGACATGGTATGGTCCATGCACTAGAGAAAGTGGAAGCAAAGACTTACATGGTGAATATAATAATTCAACACCCATGCTAGCTTGAATTAAGCATAAACAATAACTAATGAAGTCTTTGACATTGGTAATCCCTCTTAGCCTGAAATTAGGCTTAACATGCTTCTATTATTCTCTAAATCACACGCATGGACTAGAATTTAGAGATGAAATGACCAAGGGCTCGGTTCATGGCTCACTCTCGGGTGAGTGGCGCACGCGCGGCTAGGGGCATGCGTATACTTAGGCTCGGTTCTGACTATGATCATGCCATCCTTAAGGCATTAAAACGAGCCCATAGTCATACTAATTCTAGGGTTCACAACTCAAGGACTCGATGACTCAGTGCATTGGCCCAACGAACGCGCTGCTAGGGTACGACGCGAGATAGTCGATGATACGACACGAGCAAAATATCAAACTTATAAACTAACAACATGAGCACATAATTCACATATAAACACAAATATAACCACATAATTCATGTAATAATTAACTTAGAAAATCAACTCAAAAGTCTAAAAATTATCGATTTCAATTTAAAGTCGAGCAAGTGAAATCGTTATTATATTATTTCTGATCGGGGCGTTACAAATGACATCATATCAATTCACCCTGTGGATTCATTGTGTTATTGTAAAAACATAAAGCAGATTTGAATATCATGCTTAAGTCAAACCGAAATGTGTGGGCCATTAACATTTCATTATAGACATAAAAAACAAGCTGCCAAACATCTAAATCGACCTGTACACACACAACAAAAACTTCAATCATCGTGTGTGGACCACTAACAACACACAATAACTTTGAACATGTTGAACACAGTCAACAAAAATATTTAAATTAATCATATAAATTACCTTGTAGAATATCCCTTTCTGAAAATATCGAGGGGGTCTGGTGACGTCAGTGTTATCCATTCTTCTCATCTTCAATATTTTGGCTTCTTTTTTTTTCTTTTCTAAGCCCATTTTTTCGTCAGCATTTCAACCAGGGGGTCTTTATTCGCCCAAATCTTCTTCACTACAAGTTTCTTCGGGCTGGCTTCATACTCGAAATTGGGGTCTTCTTCGCCTAGAACTTTGTCAGTGGATTTAGGCTTCTCCAATTTATGGGATTGCCGAAACTTTTTGGTGGATTGGGTCTGACAGGAAGTCATCTGAACAGGGAGATAAAGTATGTTTTTTCATTCTAGTCTTGCCGGGAAACTTGCGGCTAGGATTAGGGTTCAACTTTTTTTTTGAAAATTAGCTTTTCTGAACGAGTATTGGTTGATTTTTTATGGGTGGATTTTACGAAGTCGGGCACTCGACTAATCAGTGGTGTGTCGTCACCACCATTCGTCATATTTTTTCGATAAGGATGAGGGAGTTTAGTTTTGGCCATTTAAACTTGAATTGGGTGAAATTCTGGAGCGGTTTTGCAGAGTGACAAGACGTGGGGCGGTGGGGCTGGTTTTGGCAGGATGATCTTCACTTTTTTTGTTTCTATTTTTTAGGTAAGTGCATCTTTAATTTCAATTGAATATCTCATTAGCATTTGAAAAAGATAAAAATTGTTAAACATTATGTATTAGATGATATATCCACATTACAACATAGCGGTTCAAACACTAACTACTCAATCGAATGATAGGCATATGAGTCGATCTACACTAATCGACATCAGGAAGTCGACTTTCGTAAATTCGACTCTTCATATGAGTCTCTTGGGAACTGTCTTCAGCTTAACAAGTCCAAGATGATTCTCTCAGTCGACTTCCAGAAGTCGACCTCCCTCAAAGAGACGGATAAGAGTAACATGATTACAGATGTTAAAGAATGACATGAGTCGACTCGACAATACCCGAAGTCAACTTATGATGCCTCGAGGAACAAAGACCTCCGACGACGTCTATATACTTCAACATATCATAGGTGTAAGTACTAAAAATTGGCAGTAAATCAATGAACCTTCTGACAATCACAGGATCCGGAAGTATTTAAGGGAAGTTTATTTTTGGTATGAATAAGTCCTAATTTTAATTAAGTTCAAATGACTGATTATTTATGTTATTATTTTGGCAGGACTTTGGGATTGAGGGGGAGATACACTTTCCATAATCTATAGAGAAGGAGGATCACGAGATTCACCTTCCATAATCAAAGATGAAGAAGTTCAAGAGATTTACATTCCTTATCTGCATTTGTCTTGGGTGAAAAGACTTTCCAAAGGGTGCTGAAGATAAAAGGAGGACGAGACCAGCGTTGAGGATGACTTTTTATCTGAATTTTTGAGTTAAATATTTTTCTTTCCTTGAGTGAAAAAGAGTGATATTCAAAACACTTTGTAAAAGAATGTTCGGAGGTTCGTTCTTATAGTTTCGAGGGATTCGAACTAGAAAATCCACAAGGGAGTTGTGGTTGGATAAGTAGTTGTGTGAATCATTATTCAAGTAGAGTGTAGTGGGAGTCTATACTGTAATCCCTTGAATGTTGTATGAGTTGTTCACATTAATGAAAGAGATCTGAAGGGAGAGTGGGACACTCTCCTGAAGGTTCAATGTTTAGTGAAAACCTGCTTCCGCAATTGTTTGAATCTTTATTACTGTCTGTCTATTCAATTTATGTGCAACTCTGGATACTTGGTATTCAAGTATCAAATTTCAATTGGCACCAGAGCGGGTTTCCGTCTTCATTAAGGAAGATCCTAGGACGTGTGTTACCCTCAAATCATGAATTAAGAAAGTGAATCGATGTCCAGGCCCCCGCAATTGGACGGTTCGAACTACTCATGTTGGAAGTCTATGATGACAATCTTTCTGAGATCGCTTGGAAAAGGCGTGTGGGAAAGTGTTGAAAACGGCTGGGAGCATCCAGTCATGCAACAAGCGCCTGATCAAGGTAAAGAAACAACGAAAGTCACGGTTTCTAAACCTAAGGACAACTGGACTGATGCTGAGAAGCTTCAAGAAGAAGCCAACTATCAAGGGATGAAGAGACAATTGACGTATACTATGCAAGATTTTGTGATCTGGTAAATCGCAGTATGATGCTTGGAGAAGAAATCTCTGAGAAACGTCAAGTTCAAAAGATTATGAGAACCGTCGTTCCCAGGTTCAGAGAGAAAATCACAGCTCTTGAAAGTTTCCAAAGAGTGGCGTCGTTGGATGTTTATGAACTTCTTGGAGATCTCAGAACGTTTGAAATCAACAACAATTATGACAAAGTCAAAAGTAAGGGCTTAGCTCTCAATGCTGCTGTAGTCGAGGAAAGAGGAGAAAGTGATGACGATGAAGGTCCATTGGCAGATGATAGTGAGCTGAAAGAAGCACTAGCTGTAATCGCGCGAAACTATGGGAAGATGAGTCAAAGGCTGTACAAGAACAAATTTGCTGGAAAAAAAGGGGAACAACTTCAGCAAGAATGTAGTGCAGGACAAGAAAAGTAGTTTGCCACTCTCATAATCCAATTCACAACGAGTCGAGAAGGATCAATGCAGGGAGTGTCGAGGCTTTAAACACTTCCAGTATGAGTGTGCTAATCTTAAGAAGAAGAATAAGTCACTGCAGGCAACCTGGGAAGATTCAGATGAAGAAGGCACAGACGAACCTTCTTTGCACACAAGCAACTTGGCAGTCCATACCTCAGTCAAGAAGTTCATGTGTCTCACCACTTCTCATGCTCCGACCAAGTTTGAAGAAAGTTTGAAAGAAACTGAAGAATCTAAGGATGAAGCAGATCAAAACGTGTGTGTAGATCCAGTACACTTACTTGCTATGGAAAAGTGTGCTCAAGCATCTGAAGCTCTACAGAAACTTCAAAATAAAGTGTTCAAACTTTCAAGAGTAAACAGGGTGCTGAACGAACAAGCATCCGCCTCCACTGCTACCAAAGAGTGTGAACTAGATACAACAAAGGCACGAACCAGCATTCTTGAGAGCAGTGTCAAACTTGCTAAACAAGACGGACTAGAGAAGGCTCAGACCATTGAATGCTTGAGGACCGAACTATTCTCTACTCAGAAGCGGAACCAGGAAATCGTGTTACTGAAAAATGAAGTTGATCGGCTGATGAACGAACATGCTAGCATGGAAAGCAAACTTAAGGCAAATTCTGCTGAGTTGAACCGAACTGCAGAAGTCATTCGAAAACTGAACAAGGGAAAAGCAGATCTGAATGAACTTCTTTCCTTGGGAAGAGAACATGGTGATCTTACTGGAATAGGGTACACTGGTAGGGAAGACATTCCTGAGTCCTCAACTGGAACTTCAAATATAAAACATACCGATCTTGGATTTAGGGACAAACTTGGAGTTGGAGGTGTGAACCTCCATGGGAGACCTTCCAAAAACGTGTTTGACAGGTTTGTAAAAAGCACTGTAAGTAAACCATTATCTCCACAATCTCCTTTGAAGGTTCATAGAAATATGTTAATAAAACGCACCATAACTTTTTTCCTATCTGTCATTACTGTGGTGTAACTGGTCACATAAGACCTAAATGCTATAAAATGCAGCATGATATTTGTACTGGTAATGTTAGGGGCTGGAATCAGTCTGGAATCCCAGTGAAGGTTCATGTCAGAGCCCTCCCAAATAACCATACCAAAACTCATCAAGTGTGGGTTGCTAAGAAATCCTTCAACTGTTTTGCCTCTGTTCTGTCTCTCAGGACTTCCTTGAAAGGTAAATGGTATCTGGACAGTGGCTGCTCCAGACACATGACTGGTGAACCTTCTTACTTGATGAACATTCAGCCCAGTTCAAATGGGGAAGTCATGTTCGGTGACGGAGTGAGCAATAAGGTTATTGGCACTGGCTGTTTAAATTTGGGTGGAATACCTAAACTAACTGATGTGTTACTTATTCATGAACTAAAGGCAAATCTTTTTAGTGTGAGTCAACTCTGTGATCAAGGCCTTAGTGTCAGCTTCTCATGTGATAAGTGTTATGTGAAAGACAGTGAAGGTTCTTGTGTACTTACAGGTTCTCGTTCAACGGATAACTGTTATCTTGTTGATTTTAATGAAAAATGCCTTTTCTCAAATGTGAGCGAACCTGAAATATGGCATCAACGCCTAGGACATATTGGATACTCTCATCTTGTCAAATTGACCGATACAGGTGTAGTCAGGGGTGTTCTAAAGACTGCTGTGAAGGACCAGCCAATTTGCGAACCTTGTCAACAAGGTACGCAAACTAGGACATCACACAAGTCACTGAACCATATTGCTTCTAAACAGATCCTAGAGCTTCTTCACATGGATCTCATGGGTCCCATTCAGGTAGAAAGCTATCAAGGTAAAAAGTATATTTTTGTGTGCGTTGATGATTTCTCTCGATACACTTGGGTTGATTTTTTACGTGAGAAGTGTGACACATTCTCTACCTTTAAGTCACTGTGTTTGAAGGTTCAAACTGAGAAAGGTTTTCCCATAATAAGTATTCGAAGTGATCATGGAAGAGAGTTTGAAAACTCTGAGTTTGCTAAATTTTGTAATTTTCTGGGTATTAGTCACGAGTTCTCAGCTCCTTAAAACTCCTCAGCAAAATGGAGTTGTCGAAAGGAAGGATCGCACTCTACAAGAAATGGCTAGAGCCATGTTGAACTGCAAAAACATTTCCTCCAGATGGTGGGCTGAGGCAATCAATACAGCATGCTACCTCGTAAATCGTGTGTACCTTCGTCGAGGTATTGGTCTAACTTCGTATGAACTCTGGAAAGGTAAGAGTCCTAACCTCAGTCACTTGCATATTTTTTGGTGTAAATGTTTCAACTATAATGATCGTGTACAACTTGGGAAGTTCAATGCAAAATCGGATATTGGATTCTTTCTTGGTTACTCTAACAATAGACGAGCGTATCGTGTTTACAACACAAGTACCTCTACTGTAATTGAGTCAATAAACGTAATCTTTGATGAAAAAAATTCTCAAGTTAGTTCCTCTGTAGTTTTTAATCAGGTTGATGCTGTTGCGGCATTGCATGATACGCATGGTGCTGAGAGTCCTACAAATAAGGAGATATCTGAACCTTCGGTTGCGGATGCTGAAACACCAACTGACTACATTGTCCCTGCAACTCAAGAAGTCTCTGTGCTACCTAGGTGTGATCCTCCCTTAAGGATTCAGAAAGACCATCCATCTGAGCAAGTAATTGGTGACATAAACGAGAGAGTAAGCAGAAACTCGAAGACGTCAGTCAAAGAGCTTATGGGTGTTTCACATTATGCCTGCTACACCTCATTGATTGAACCCAAGAATGCTAAAGAAGCTCTGAAAGATGAATGCTGGATCTTAGCCATGCAGGAGGAACTGGAGCAATTCACTAGAAACGATGTCTGGGAGTTAGTCCCTGAACCTTCATCAAGAAATGTTATCGAAACTAAGTGGATTTTCAAGAACAAAACTGATAAGTTTGGGAATGTGACGCGTAATAAGGCGAGGCTAGTTGCTCAAGGCTACACTCAGACTCAAGGGATTGGCTTTGATGAAACCTTTGCTCCCGTTGCTAGACTTGAAACTGTACGCATATTTCTATCTATCGCTTGTCTAATGAAGTTCATTGTTTATCAGATGGACGTGAAATCGGCCTTTCTGAACGGGATATTACATGAAGAGTCATATGTGAAGCAGCCAGAAGGGTTCAAAGATCCCAAGAATCTTAATCATGTTTACAGACTTAAGAAAGCATTGTACGGATTAAAGCAAGCGCCTCGTGCATGGTATGAACGCCTTACCATGTACCTTTAGGAAAAGGGATTCAAGAGGGGAGAAGTAGATCAGACATTCTTTGCTCTTCGAACGAATGAGGACCTATTGGCTGTTCAAATCTATGTTGACGACATCATCTTTGGGTCAACATCCAAGAAGCTGGTCAATCACTTTGTTAAACTTATGTCATTTGAATTCGAGATGAGTCTCGTCAGCGAACTCTCATACTTTCTTGGACTTCAGGTAAAGCAAGGTAAAGATGGCATTTTCTTGCATCAGGGTAAGTATGCAAAAAACCTTGTTAAAAATTTTGGTCTTGAAAATGCTAAATGTCCTCAAACTCCTATGGGCACTCATGTAAAAGTGTCCAAAGATGATGAAGGTACATCTGTTGATGAAACTCTCTATAGGAGCATGATTGGTAGTCTTCTATACCTCACTGCTAGTAGACCTGACATTTGCTTTAGTGTTGGATTGTGTGCCAGGTATCAAGCTGCCCCCAAGGAATCACATATGAAAGCAGTCAAGTATATCATAAAGTACATTGGAGATACAACTGAGTATGGTCTATTCTACTCTGCTGATACGAACTTACATCTTGCAGGTTATTGTGACGCTGACTGGGCTGGAAATCTTGATGATCGAAATAGCACCACTGGTGGGTGTTTTTACATAGGATAAAACTTGGTATCTTGGTTCTGCAAGAAACAGAACTGCATCTCCCTCTCTACTGCTGAAGCCGAGTACATTTCCGCTGGAAGCTGCTGCTCACAGTTGGTATGGATGAAACAGATTTTATCTGAGTATGGTATGAACGTTCATTCGGCTCAAATTTTCTGTGACAACACTAGTGTAATAAATATTTCAAAAAAACCTGTCCAACATTTTCGTACCAAGCATATTGACATTCGGTATCATTTTATTCGTAATTTTGTAGAAGATGGAATTATTGTGTTGGATCATGTACCTACAGATGATCGGCTTGCTGATATTTTCACTAAAGCTCTTGATTCGAAACGATTTTTGCCCTGAGAAAATCTTTAGGACTGTGTGCTATATAATTTATGTGCATTGTGTCAGTTGCATATCTATGTATATATATCGTGTCTTTTGCATATAGGATATCTTCTGCATCTTAGGCATCTTAGTATATCTTAGTATGTAGTTTAATCTCTGGAATTCCTCTCTGATTGTTTATTGTTGAGTCTGTTGATTGGTGATCTATGAATTCTAACTGGTCAGTTTGCAAGAGCTCGTCATAATGACCATTGTAATATACTTGTAAGAGCTGCTCTCGTGAAAATAGGCATCGGGCAACTATCACATGAGGTGCTTCCTGTATCACCTGTGAAACGAGTTACATGCTTAATAATAATCGAGGTGTGATAGCTACAGGTAAACATTCTAAGAATGAACGTTCTCTGGTGAAATAAGGCTGGCCATCCTGATATCTTCTCAGCTTGTTAAAAATTAAAACTTTTTGCGGGATAATTCACACCTTAAGTAATGGGCTTGACATTGGCGTATAGTTGATGTTAGTAAGTGAATTGGTGTGGAAGTTCGTAGAACGAAGTAAGTTCATCATATGTATTGGGGCTGAATTGCGAACGAAAATTTCACTTTTTTGCTAAGAGAAAGTGATGAACGAACTTATATTAATTCTGTGTTATATAAAAATGGGAGTAATAAGGGCTGAGTTGTGGACGAAGAGAATTTATGTTTCTCATCATCTTGTTAGTGTCGAGCTCGTCTCAAATTGATCTGGGAAGAGTTGTGGGTCAATCAATTAAGGTATTTTGTTTCAATATTGCATGAAAAGGAAATTCTAGGGTATTGCGTGTTAAATATCTTATTTAGGCATGTGCATCAGGATTTTCTTTGTGACATATATTGTTTCGTTTTTGTGCTTAAATTATTTTTGGTACGTGATCTGGTAATATTCTCGTCTGAAACTTCATGCGATATATATATGGTAACCATATTGCAAAACTTGGTAACAAATCCTTATAGTTTTGGAGGGAACGGTTTTTTTGGTTTGCACTAAGTGTTGGTCAAATTTTGAATTTCAAATCTGCCAAGCCGAACCGTCCTCAAACCCACCTCGATAACTAAAATTTCGGTTCCCTATATCAATCATACCACCTTTTGCATCTTTCTCATATCTATTGCAATCTTTTTTGTGTTATCTCTTCCAACTGCTCTAACATTCCTTCTTCAAGAAAATCCTTTTTTTTTCTTGACAATGCCTAAATCCAAGCAGGGCACCGTGAAGCCGAAGAAGAATGTTCCTCCACCATCTCAGCGCTTAACTCGTCAAAGCCAAAGTTCCGATACTCCACCAGATCCAAATCCTTTAACCATGGCAACCGAGAACATTCAACCTCCTGTTAAATACACAACTAAGGTTTCTCCTAGCCCTAAAAAATTCTCAACAACGAAGGTTTCTCAACCAGAGGTTGCCAACCCCAGTGAAAAATGAGAAAAAGGTTCTCCCTCTGTCGTCAAATCTTCAAAGAAGCGCAAGAAGATCGCCGAAACTGTCGCACCAAAAACCAAAAAGGCGAAAAAGGTCGTTCATGTGCCTGAACCTGCTAATGGTACTCCTTCTCACACGAAATCTGGAGGAGAGTCATCTCCAGATTCTGATGCTGATTCTGTTGAACGTGAGGTTACCAACTATGTTGCTGAACCTGAGAAATCAGACAACAAACATGCTGCGGACAAGGAACTTTCTCCTCTTGAGAAAGGAAAAATCGTTGCTGAAGTCGAGAGTGATGGTCCTGACAGCCCTCTTACTGTTGGTAATGCTTTCTCCCGTCAGTTTTATTCTCCTTTGGCTGAAACACATTTTTCTACCATCTTTTCTCAAATGAAGTTTCGTCCTGAGCGGACGACTGATAGCGAACATTATGAACAACTTGGGTTGCTTGAACTTCTGAAGAAAGTGGGTCTTGAGAGTTCAGTCACATCTGTTGAGAAGTATTGTCCCCGACTTGTTAGTAAATTTTATTCGAACCTGACTACCTCTGTCGTTGATCCATCCTCAAAGAAGTTTCAGAAAGTGTTTAGCTGAAGGTTCCTCTCTTCGTCCTCTGACTGATGATCTTGATAAAGTTGCTCGCACCTTGACCGGTGAACAACTGACCAAATGGCTTGCTCCGAGAATCTTTGTGAAAAGTCTAACTCCGCCTGCAAATGCTCTACAGAAGATAGGAGCGTCAAATTGGACTCCTACCACTCACAAGCAATTTGTCACCCCTACGCAAGCTCGTGTTATCTATCGTATTCTGAATGGTATCCCATTTGATGTTGGTTCTGTGATCTTTTATGCTTTTGTGGGCTTTGCGGAAATCTCCAAGCCTCATAAGTTGATGTTGTACCTATCTACCTTATGTGCTATTCTCTTCGAGGCTGGTGTGAAAATAGATCCTCGACTTGGTGAAAATTATGCACCTGTTAACAAACCTCTTGCTCTTGCCGGTGTTAAGGTTGCTCCTCCTCGTCCTTCTCTTGTTAAGGCCTCCGATGTACCTTCACAGCTTCGCGGCTTTTTAAATCAGCAAGTACCCCTTTGGTTTCTAAGTCGAAAAAGGGGGAGAAAAATAAGATGTTGCTGCGGTCGCTGCAAAGAAGAAAGCTCTTACTAAGGGGGAGATGAAAACAGTGGGTGCTGAAGGAAAGAAGAAAAAGGTTGTTGCTGCTGGTGCTCAAAAAGGGAACGAGAAGGTCATTGTTGTCAAAGAAAAGGGAAAGGAGAAGGTGGTGGAAGTGGAAGAAGGTTCTGATGAAGAAGAGAAAGAAGAAGAAGCTGAGTCTGATGAGGAAGAGGAAGCAGACTCAGAGGAAGAGACTGAGGATGGCACAAAAGAAGGTTCAGGGGAGAAATCTAAAGAGGAAAAGTCTGCTTAGCCATTCCTCAGCTGGATATTTATTAAAAACCCTGTTTTGTGTGCTTATTTGAACTCCTTCATTTATGTTTTATTATCTTGTGTTTGATGAACCTTTGTGGGATATTTTGTGAACTAATGTGCTGTTATTTAGGTACTTGAAGTTGTTCCTAAGAACAACACATGTGTGATATTAGTTCTCTTAGGAAGTTGTGTATTCTGCAGTATCTGTATTTGTTTCGTCTTTGCAGGTTCATGGTTTTCGATTTATCTGCCAAAGGGGGAGATTGTAAGTACTAAAAATTGGTAGTAAATCGATGAACCTTCTGACGATCAAAGGATCCGGAAGTATTTAAGGGAAGTTTATTTTTGGTATAAATAAGTCCTAATTTTAATTAAGTTCAAAGGACTGATTATTTATGTTATTATTTTGGCAGGACTTTGGGATTGAGGGGGAGAGACTTTCCAAAGGGTGCTGAAGATAAAACGAGGACGAGACCAGCGTTGAGGATGACTTTTTATCTAAATTTTTGAGTTAATTATTTTTCTTTCCTTGAGTGAAAAAGCGTGATATTCAGAACACTTTGTAAAAGAACGTTCGGAGGTTCATTCTTATAGTTTCGAGGGATTCGAACTAAAAAATCCACAAGGGAGTTGTGGTCGGATAAGTAGTTGTGTGAATCATTATTCAAGTAGAGTGTAGAGGGAGTCTATACTGTAAACCCTTGGATGATGTATGAGTTGTTCACATTAATGAAAGAGATCTAAAGGGAGAGTGAGACGCTCTCCTGAAGGTTTAGTTTTTAGTGAAAAACTACTTCCGCAATTGTTTGAATCTTCATTACTGTCTGTCTCAATTTACGTGCAACTCTGGATATTTGGTGTTCAAGTATCAAATTTCAATAGGAAAACCTCCAAGCAAGAGTAAATCTACCAAGGATAAGAAGGAATCTAGATGCTGACTAGGAGGTGGACGGAATACGAACCGACCAGGGCATTTTGGACACTTCGCATAAGTCGGCCAGGGCATTTTAGGGACTTCAAGTGAGTATGTTGCCTCTATATAAAGGATATGAGGTAACTCCAAACCCTAACTTTCATTCTGTATTCATTTCCAGTTGGTGCTCCTACTGAGCAGAGCTCATCTTCATCACTCACATATTGACTTGATCGTCGGAGGCTCTTCACCGGAGACATTTCCAGTGTTGAGTTCTTGCAGGTGTTTGCAGCTGTTCGAAGGCAATTAGGAGGCAGTTCGAGCAGATCAGAGCCCATTTCCACCAGTTCACTTCAGATCCCGAAGTAGACCCATCAAATTGGCACCGTCTGTGGGGAGCTCTTAAAGGAAACAAGAGCTTTGCACCTGGTTCAGATCTGTTTGGAGATGGCGGAGAAGGAAGGACTGCAGAGGAATCTAAGCGAGGATTTCAGGGGAACGTGGATGGACAAGTGGCCTCCACCGATTCTTAATCCCAAGCCGACGCTGCTGATTTTCGGCTTTCCGCCGTTCGCATGGCACGCGCCGTCAAGGGCGCATACGGAGGAAGAAACAACCATTACCCCACCTGGGGTGAAAATCCCAGTACTCACACAAGGGGGACCCAGTCACGTGAAGGGCAAGAGTACGGGAGTCGATGGGCAGGAATCAACTGAAACATCCTGGAGCTTGGGGAGACAACCTGGCGTGTTGGTGCAAGGGATGAGGCCACCACCACAAATTGAGGAGTAGACATTGACCCTGACGAGAAGTGAGATGCAGAAGATGATTGCGGAGGCAGTGGCGGCCCAACTCAAGCAGACGCAGGTCGATCAACCCAAGGTCGAGCAACCCAGGGTCGAACAGCCTCGGGTCGAGCAACCACCCGAGGGTGAACAACAAGCACAGTCCCATGAAAGGCAGAGCAGGAGGGCGGACGAAGAAGTGTCCTCGGTTAGAACTATTAATCCGCAAGCGAGAAATGACACTTTGGAACAATTGATGGCTCAAGTGCGAGATTTGCAGGCTCGAGTAGAGGGGAGAAAAATGGGGAGTTCGAGAGGACATCCCTTCTCGCAACACATTCTGGATGCCGATTTGCCACAGGGGTTTAGAGAGCTCAATATCTGGTATGATAGGTCGACTGATCCCTCTCGACATCTGTGGAGTTTTGAGAATATGGCGTTGCTGCATCGTTACAATGATCATGTTCAATGTCAAGCATTCCTAACGACTTTGCGAGGACCCGCACAAGACTGGTTCCACCAACTGCCCCCGGGAGCTGTCAGGAGCATTGACGGATTTAGCTCCAGTTTTCTGAACCAATTTGCAAGTGTGAAGGCCCAAGAAAAATCTTACCTCACCTTGATAGGTATGCAGCAGAGAGAAGGAGAGTCGCTGCGGGACTATGTAGCGAGATATACACGAGCTTGTGTCAACGTGTCCTCAGCCACGGAGGAAATCAAGTCGGGAGAATTGACCAGGGGGCTCCTACCAGGTCTATGTAGGAACTCTTTAGCAAAGCGACCTGGTAGGACGTTCGATGAAGTACTAGGGAGGTGTGCCAAATACATGAATGTCGAAGAAGCGGAAGCCGACTTCCTGCAAGCAGCAAAGGCAAAAACTGAACCTCAGGACGAGAAGAAGGATAAGAAGGCAAACTCGTCGAGAGAGAGGAAAGGATCCCCAAGAGCAGAGAGAAAGGGATAGTCAAGGGGATGGAGGCCAACTCAATACACCCTCTTATCGGCCCCGCAAGCAAGAATATTGGAGGTGATGGAGAAGGAGATCCATGACAATGTCGTCAGATGGCTTCGAACGAGAAAGCATGGACCGACAAAGCCCAAAAGCAACCTATATTGTCAATTCCACAAAGACTACGGGCACAACACTGACGATTGCAGGCACCTCAAAGATGAAATCAAAAGGCTGATCAAAGAAGGCCATCTATAGGAGTTTATCTATAAGGATCGAGAGAGGATCAGTCGGCGAAAGGAAAGAAGTAGGAGTCCTCGCAAGAGGGCAAGAACACCCGAGAAGGAGGAACTCCCTCAGAAGAGGGGGTAATTCACATGATATTTGGGGGATGACTGATGGGGACTCAAATCGAGCAAGGAAGACATATGCTCGAGGGCGCCATGGAAAAACCAAAGTGCAGCAAGTCGACGAGAATGGTCCAGTGATGAATTTTGGACCAGCAGATGTGGAAGCAGTCGAGAGACCTCACAATGATGCCTTAATGATAACTGCCCGAGTATCGGGCTATGAGGTGCAAAGAGTATTTGTCGACACTGGGAGCTTAGTTAATGTGATCTTTTATGATTTTCTCAAGTGGATGGAGCTCGACATACAACTTACGCCCCTTCATACTTCGCTATTTGGGTTTAATGGTTCTGAGGTCGCACCCCTAGGAGAGACTATGCTCGCTTTCGTCTTGGGGAAAGGCGACTTGAGAATGGTGAAAATGGTGAGATTCGTAGTGGTCGATGTCGAGTCAGCCTACAACGTGATTCTGGGAAGCCCGGCACTCAATGTATTTCAGGCCGTGGTATCGACTTACCATATGAAGCTGAAATTCCCAGTAGGAGATCGAGTTGGAGAGGCTCGAGGTGATCAAAAGCTATCGAGGTCTTGTTATCAAATTGCCGTGAAAACCAACCAGTGGACCGAGATCAAAGATGGAATGGAACCGATGTCGAGCAAAAAAAAGGCCGAGGAGTAGCAACCTCGAGCCACGTGGAGAGTTAATGGAGATTCAAATCGGAGAAAGGAAGGACCAGACCACTAAGGTTGGGAAAGATCTGGAGAACGAGTTGTGAGATCAGCTTATCGCATTGTTGAAAGAGTTCAGGGATATATTTGCTTTTACCCCTGAGGAGTTGACGGGGATCGACCCTGACGTCATGGAACATAAACTCAATGTTGACCCCCTCAGGAAGCCAGTCAAGCAGCGACTTAGACACCATGGTACGGAGATCGACAAAGCCATTGAGGTCGAGGTGGATAAGTTGCTGCGAGTAGGACACGTCAAAGAAATCCAATTCCCCGAATGAATATCCAACAAAGAGATGGTGAGGAAGGCACTAAACAAATGGCGTATTTGCATCGACTTCTGCGACTTAAACCTAGCATGCCCAAAAGACCATTATCTTTTGCCTAGGATCGACCAGCTAGTCGACTCCACAGCTGGCTGTGAATTATTAAGTATGATGGATGCATCTCAAGGGTACCACCAAATTCCCTTGGCCCCGGAGGACCAAAGCAAAGTAAGCTTCGTGACAAGTAAGGGGATATACTGCTATGTCATCATGCCCTTTGGACTCAAAAACGCAGGAGCAACTTACCATAGGTTGATGGATCGAATGTTCAAAGCCCAGATTGGGCAAAATATGGAAGTATACGTCGATGACATTTCGATAAAGAGCAAATCTTCGACTTCACACCCAGACGATCTAAGGGAAGAATTCAGAACCCTTAGAGCATTTGGGATGAAACTGAATCCAAGTAAGTGTGCCTTTGGAGTGAAGGCAAGACGATTTCTGGGGTATATCGTCACAGAGCGAGGAATCGAAGTGAACAAAGAAAAGGTGAAAGCCATAGTCGACATGGGCCCTCCAAGAAACATTAGGGAGGTACAGGTCCTAACGGGGAGAATTGCAGGATTGAGCAGATTCATTGCTCGAGCAGTCGAAAAGAGTTTTCTTTTCTTTAAATTGCTCAAGAAAAAGACGGTCTTCCAATGGAATGACGAGGCTCAAATGGCGTTCGACAAACTGAAATAATTTTTGAGCGAACTACCTTTACTGACGAAGCTGAGCTCGGTGACGAGTTGGTATTATACATCTCGGTTGGAGTAGTTTCATTAAGTTCAGTATTGCTGCGAGAGGAAGGAGGAGCCCAGCAGCCGATTTATTACACCAGTCGAGTACTCCAAGGTGCAGAGGCGAGGCATTCTGAGATCGAGAAAGCTGCTTAACATTGGTGATAACGGCTAGGAAGTTAAGGCCATACTTTCTGAATCATGTTATAGTGGTAAGGACTAACTTTCAACTCGGAGAAACCTTGGGTCGACCTACTGTTTCGGGTCGGCTCGTGAAGTGAGCGGTTGAACTGAGTGAATTCTCCATCAGATACGAGCCCAGACGAGCTATAAAGGCCCAAGCTCTGGCAGACTTTATCCAAGAGGGCCCCAAAGTAGAAGAAAAGAAATGGATCATGCATGTCGACGGGTCCTCAGCGGCCAGAGGATCTGGTTTAAGAATCGTCCTTGTATCTCCCGAGGGTGAACGACTCGACTTTGCCATTAGAATGGGGTTCAAGGCCTTGAACAACGAAGCTAAATATGAGGCACTAATCAAAGAAATTCAGCTCGCAGTTGGTGGGGGAGCGACAGAAATCGTGGCACACTCTGACTCACAACTCGTCGTGGGACAAGTGTTGGGAAATTGTGAAGTCGAGGAGGATAGAATGCTGAAATATGTCGAGAAAATTCAAAGCCAAATACAAGGCCTGGAAAAATTCGAGCTAATACAAGTCCCGCGAGAGGAAAACAAGCGAGCCAACTGGCTCACGAGGATTGCAAGCTCCAACGAAGGAAAGATGGGAGGCTACATTACCATGATGCACTTAGAAGGAAGTGTATTGAGTGAAGTAATGGAAGTTGACGAGAAGGATGATTGGAGGAAGTCGATTCGTGAACTCTTGCAGGGGCGAGCGCCTGCAGGAGACAAGCAGGAGGCGAAAAAAGCTGCTTGATATCTCAGCAAATATTTTGAAGTCGAGGGGATTCTATATAAGAAGTCACTGGTCGGGCCCCATTTGCAATGCGTTTTCGAAGAAGAAGAGAACCATGTCCTGAGAGAAATCCACAAAGGGTGCTGTGGAGCACACATAGGATCCCGGGCACTAGCTGGAAAAGCCCTGCGAGCAGGTTACTTTTGGCCTAGAATTCGAGCAATGGCGGAACAGTTAGTCCAAAAGTACGAAAAGTGCCAGCGCCACGGGAAAATCACTCACATACCGGCTGAATATATGACGACAATCAACTCTTCAATCCCCTTCGCCCAATGGGGAATTGACTTGGTAGACCCGTTCCCCATGGGAACAGGACAGAGGAAATTCTTGGTGGTCGCTGTCGACTACTTTAGTAAATGGGTCGAGGCAGAACCCTTGGCAAAATCACCGAAGAAAAAGTGATACAATTTTTGTTTAATAATATCTGCTGTCGATTTGGAATTCCAAAAGTGTTAATTTCGGGTAATGGTACCCAGTTCCAAGGAAAGCGAATTCAAGCATGGTGCCTCGACATGGGAATTAAACAGTGGTTTGCCTCAGTTGCACACCCGCAAGCAAACGGGCAAGTCGAAGTAACCAATCGAACTATTCTCCACGGGTTAAAGAAGAGGTTGGAGAAAGGGTTAGGGTCCTGGGTCGACATTGACAACAGTCCTATGGGCTTATAGGACGACTCCAAGAAGCTCGACGGGTCAATCTCCATTTCACATGGTTTACAGAATGGATGCACTCCTGCCCATCGAAGTCGGCTTGAACTCTCATAGGTCGACATTCTATAAGAGAAAGAAAAACGAGGAGATGATTGAAGAAGCCCTCAACCTGTGAAGAAGGGCGAGAAGAAGCCTGGGTGCGATCCGTCGAATACAAACAGAAGATGCGCGCCGCTTTTGACAAGAAAGTCCGAACCATACGGTTCCGAGTGGGAGATCTCGTCCTTAAGCGATCAGACGCCCTCAAGCATGTCGAGAAGCTTGAAGCTAATTGGGAAGGACCCTACACTATCACAAAAGTGCTCGAGAGAGGCGTGTATGAACTCGAGGATGGATCTTGGCACGAGTCCATCTCAAACGTTTTTATGCTTAAGGCAATATTTAAAACTCCTTTTTGTACTGAACAATGTTCAAATCGAATTCAGTAATGAAATGAATCGCAAGTTTATGCTTCAATTATCTTTTACATTTTTATGTTGACCTTATTATGATTACTCGAGAAATCAAATTTTTCAAAACGTCTATGAAGCTGGCTAACTCTAACGATTACGAAGTCGATTAACAAACAACTATGAAGTCGTATCTCGATAAGGCTACGAAGGCTACGACTACGAATTCGATCTCATGTAAGTACGAAGATGTATTATCGAGTGGAATCTCGATAAGGCTACGAAGCCTACGACTACAAAGTCAATTTCACGCAACTACGAAGTTGTAATCTCGAGTGGAATCTCGATAAAACTACGAAGCCTATGACTACGAAGTCGATCTCATGTAACTACGAAGTTGCATTCTCGAGTGGAATCTTGATAAGGCTACGAAGCCTACTACTGCGAAGTCGATTTCACGCAACTACGAAGTTGTATTCTCGAGTGGAATCTCGATAAAGCTACGAAGCCTACGACTACGAAGTCGATTCCACGCAACTACGAAGTTGTATTCTCAAGTGGAATCTCGATAAGGCTGCGAAGCCTACGACTACGAAGTCGATTTCGCGCAACTACGAAGTTGTATTCTCAAGTGGAATTTTGATAAAGCTACAAAGCCTACGACTAAGAAGTCGACTTACACAACTACAAAGCTAACTATACGATAAAGGAAGCCACAATAATAAGAATCTCACGTTTATTAGCTACGAAGCTGCTAAAATCATCGCTCGACTTCGATGAGCTCGCAAGTCGGGTTAAGAGAAGACGAGTTGAAAAACTTACGTTTATCAGCTACGAAGCTACTATAATCATCGCTCGACTTCGACCAGCTCGCAAGTCAGGTTGGGAGAAGACGAGTTGAAAAACTTACGTTTATCAGCTACGAAGCTGCTAAAATCATCGCTCGACTTCGACCAGCTCGCAAGTAGGTTGGGAGAAGACGAGTTGAAAAACTTACGTTTATCAGCTATGAAGCTGCTAAAATCATCGCTCGACTTCGACCAGCTCGCAAGTCGGGTTGGGAGAAGACGAGTTGAAAAACTTACGTTACGAAGCTGCTAAAATCATTGCTCGACTTCGACCAGCTCGCAAGTCGGGTTGGGAGAAGATGAGTTGAAAAACTTACGTTTATCAGCTACGAAGCTGCTAAAATCATCGCTCGACTTCGACCAGCTCGCAAGTCGGGTTGGGAGAAGACGAGTTGAAAAACTTACGTTTATCATCTACGAAGCTGATAAAATTTTTGCTCGACTTTGACCAGCTCGCAAGTCGGGTTGAGAGAAGACGATTTGAAAAACTTACATTTTTCAGCTACGAAGCTGCTAAAATCAATGCTCGACTTCGACCAACTCGCAAGCCGGGTTGGGAGAAGGCATAGTAAGACAAGATAAAGAACAATTGGAAGAAAAGAGAGGAGCATGCGAGTCATCCTTAATCCAACTCGACTCGACAGAAAGACAAAAGGAGGGAAAAAGCGAAGGAAGCGCACGAGTCATCCCTGATCCAACACGACTCGACATAAGGATGTCAAGCCGACGCTAGCCAACCCATAGGAAGGCGGAAGATTCGATTTTTCATCAAATCGACTGACATAAAAAAACACACTCAGAGGGACGTGATGCCTGTGTTGAAAGATCTAATGGAAAAATCGCTAGAAACTATCCAAAGAAACCCAGAAAATCTGATGAACGTATGAACTCCAAGCATATCACCCAGAAAAAAAAAATAAAAAAAATAAAAAAAAAATCACACATAGCAAGAAATCAAAAAGCAAAGAGAACTTACACATGATGACTTTATTAGAGAAGTCCCGAAAAAGCTTGAGAAGAGTGCCGGAAAAAGGAACGAGCGCTGGTGAGTTTATGGTACTGTGATTGCTGGAAGAAGAGAGAGAGCTCGAGAATTTGGAGTGCGAAAAGTGGGAGAAGGGAAAGAAGGAAGATACTTATAAAGGAAGTAGCGAAACCCTAACCCTCAGATTAAAGTGAGATCCAACGATCAAGATGATGCACGAAATACGAAGCGATGGAGAGAGAAAGTGTCTCATCAGGTGTCAGACCTTTTTGAATTTTGAAATTTGAAGGAAAATTCAGACTTATCCAACCTACGTGGGAATTTATATAAGTAAAAGCGATAGAACTGTTAACGAGTCGAGATACAGATGAGTGCGACTGAGACCAAGGAAATCGGTTGAAAGGAAGACACCCTAGAGGGGCCTGATCTAGACAACGACAGATAGCAAAGTTTAGCATGTGGAAAGACTCGAGCTAGCTACTCAGTCGTCAAATTTACTCTTAAGCTCAGAATCGCTTCGAGTAATTTTTGGGGGGGACTAGATGATATATCCACATTACAGCATAGCGGTTCAAACACTAACTACTCAATCGAATGATAGGCATATGAGTCGATCTACACTAATCGACATCAGGGAGTCGACTTCCGTAAAGTCGACTCTTCCTATGAGTCTCCTGGGAACTGTCTTCGGCTTAATAAGTCCTAGATGATTCTCTCAGTCGACTTCCAGAAGTCGACCTCCCTCAAAGAGACGGATAAGCGTAACATGATCTACAGATGTTAAAGAATGACATGAGTCGACTCGACAATACCCAAAGTCGACTTATGATGCCTCGAGGCACCAAGACCTCCGACAACGTCTATATACTTCAACATATCATAGAAAAACCTCCAAGCAAGAGTGAATCTCCCAAGGATAAGAAGGAATGTAGATGCTGACTAGGAGGTGGACGGAATGCGAACCGACCAGAGCATTTTGGACACTTCGCATAAGTCGGCCAGGGCATTTTAGGGACTTCAGGTGAGTATGCTGCCTCTATATAAAGGAGCTGAGGTAACTCCAAACCCTAACTTTCATTCTCTATTCATTTCCAGCTGCTACTCCTACTGAGCAGAGCTCATCTTCATCACTCTCATATTAACTTGATCGTCGGAGGCTCTTCACCGGAGACATCTCCGATGTTGAGTTCTTGTAGGTGTTTGTAGCGGTTCGAAGGCGATTTGGAGGCGGTTCGAGCATATCAGAGCCCATTTCCACCGGTTCACTTCAGATCCCGAAGTAGACCCATCATTAGGTATAACTGATTTTTTTTTTTTTTTTTTTTTGCTTCTTTAGGTAATTTAAAAATAAGAATTCAAGAGGTCCAAAAATGTTAAATAAATTAATGTGTTAGTATGGAGTGCAAATTCCTTAAATATATGAGATAGTGTTTATACCGGGGTTACAATCCAGATAAAGCTTGACTGTAAACCCACCCTTGTAGTGATTGTCAAGATGTGATAGCAAAATACACATTCAAACGATGAAAAACTGATCAATGTTGTAAATTAGAGTCCTCAATATTCACCAAGCATCCATCAATCCAAGAATAAAAGAGGTGCAGTAAAAGAACGAGAAAAGAGAAGCAGAAAAGTCTCTATCTTATTCATCGGTATTCACTCTTTTTATAGAGTTTACAAGGGAGAAACCCTAAAACCTAATCCTACTAACTAATGGACTTCAGGGCCAATTATATATATTAGTAATGTCCATATTAATATATTTATAACACTCCCCCTTGTGCATTACTACATGCCTCATTAAAAACCTTGCTAATAAAAACCCGACAGGGAAAAAAACAGCCAAGGGAAAAAGAGTACATGATTTATAAAAATTCATGTGTTTTACTAGCTGCCTCGTTAAAAATCTTTAACTAATAAACCCATTGGGAAAAACTTAGTTAAATAAAAAGAGTACAGCAGTTTTCCCAGTTTACGCATATCAATACCATAAATGTATTTTTCAAAAGTAGATGTAGGAAGGGATTTGGTGAATAGGTCTGCCAAGTTCTCGCTAGACCTTACCTTTTGTACAATAATCTCACCACTCTTCTGGAGCTCGTGTGGGTAAAAGAATTTTGGATCAATATTTTTTGTCATGCTTCCTTTGACATACCCACTACTCATTTGTAAAACACAAGTTGCATTGTCCTCATAAAGGACAAAGGGGGTTATATCATTTGTAATTCCACATGATCCACGAATATGTTGGATTAAAGATCTTAACCATACACATTCGCGTGAAGTCTCGTATAAAGCAATTATCTCTGAATGGTTTGAAGATGTAGTAACCATGGACTGCTTGACCGACTTCCAAGTGATTGCAGTACCACCACAGAGAAAAACATAACCAGTCTGTGATCTAGCATTATGGGGATCAGACATATAACCAGCATCCGAATAGCCCACCAATGTCATATCTTGATTTTTCTTATAAAATAAACCAAGATCTTGTGAACCTTGAAGATATCTAAAAATATGTTTAATACCATTCCAATGTCTCCTCGTAGGAGAAGCACTAAACCTTGCTAGCAAGTTTACTGCAAATGCAATATCAGGCCTGGTGCAATTTGCAAGATAAAGTAATGCGCCAACGGTGCTCAAGTAAGGAACTTCTGGTCCTAAATTTTCTTCGGTATCTTCTTTAGGTTTAAATGGGTCCTTATCCGCTTCAAGGGATCGGACAACCATTGGTGTGCTAAGTGGATGAGATTTATCCATGTAGAATTTTTCTAGAACCTTCTTCAAGTAGGTTGACTGGTGTACAAATATTCCTTCAGGGAGATGCTCGATCTGCAGGCCGAGACAATATTTGGTTTTACCCAAATCCTTCATTTCAAACTCCATCTTTAGGCATGAGCTAGCTTTATCAATCTTCTCTCGTGTGCCAATTATATTTATGTCATCGACATAAACTGAAATTATGCAAAAACCATTCGTTGACCTCTTTATAAACACACAGGGGCACACATCGTTATTCACATAATTATTTTTCAGCAAAAACTCACTCAGCCGGTTGTACCACATTCTACCCGACTGCTTTAAGCCATATAATGACTTTTGTAATTTAATGCTATACATGTTGCGCGTTTCATTTTCCCTTATTTTGGGAACCTTTAATCCTTCAGGGATTTTCATATATATATATTTGTGTCTAATGACCCATATAAATATGCGGTCACGACATCCATTAACTGCATATCTAAATTCATAGTTACTGCCAGAGATACCAAATAGCGAAACGTTATTCCATCCATTACATGAGAATATGTTTGATCAAAATCAATTCTGGGTCTCTGCGAAAACCCTTGAGCAACTAATCTCACTTTGTATCTCACCACATCATTATTTTCATTTATGTTTCGCACGAACACCCATTTATATCCTACTGGGATAACATTTTCAGGTGTACGCGCAATAGAGCCAAAAACTTTTCGTTTATTTAGCGAGTCTAGTTCAGCCTCAATTGCCTCTTTCCATCTTACCCAATCAGAGCGCTTCCGGCACTCTACAATTGATTTAGGTTCTGGATCCAGATTATTAGAGATGATAAAAGCAACTATAGAGGCAAATGTGTCGTCGACGACTATGTTACTTCTATTATAAGTTTCTCCTGTATCAATAAAGTTCGTAGCTACTTCAATATTCACATCAACCAGATCTTCATCATTTTCCAATATATTTTGATCTGGATGTTCAGCAATCCTAGTATTTTTATTATTTGTTGCACGTGGATTTAAACTAGGATTTTCGCCTTCTGGACGATTCTCTTCTGGACATTTCGGGAGTGATTCAATATTCTTATTAGATTTCGTTTTCCGCGGATTATTGTCTTTAGTACCAACGGGTCTACCACGCTTCTGGCGTGGAGCATCTGCAGGATTATTAGATTTTATGGGGACTTCCACACGTTGTGGAGCATTTATTGAAGGTACATGAGATTTGGTCACTCCTTTATGATCAGTAAATGCATCTGGCAGATTATTTGCTAAATATTGCAAATTAATTATCTTTTGAACTTTAAGTTCAGTTTGATTAGTGCGTGGATCTAAATATTGTAGATTTTCTACATTCCAAGAAGTTTCTCGGCATTTATTTAAGTTTGGGCTTTTATCTCCCCCTAATGCCGGAAAATTCTCTTCATCGAATATGCAGTCAGCGTACCTAGCTGTAAATTGATCCCCAGTCATGGGCTCTAGGTATTTTAGAATAGACGGAGATTCATAGCCAATATATATACCTATCTTTCTATGAGGGCCCATAGAGGTACGCTATGGTGGTGATATTGGAACATAGACTGCACGACCAAACACTCGCAGATGGGAAATGTTAGTTTCTTTACCACGCACTAGTTGTAAAAAGGAGTAATCATGATATGCAGTAGGTCGGATTTGAATTAGGGCAGCAGCATGTAAAATTGCATGTCCCCAACATGAAATTGGTAAGTTGGAATTTTGTAACAATTGTCTAGCAATTAATTTGATGCGCTTAATGAGTGATTCGACTAGACCATTTTGTGTGTGGACATAAGGTACCGGATACTCCACGTTGATGCCCAGTGACATACAATAATCATCAAAAGCTTTCGATGTAAATTCACCGGCATTATCCATTCTAATAGTTTTAATTTGATAACCAGGAAATTGAGCTCTTAATTCAATAATTTTAGCAAGGAGCTTTGGAAAAGCCTGATTTCTAGTGGATAATAAACACACATATGTCCATCGAGTGGAAGCATATATCAATACCATAAAATATCGAAAAGGTCCCGAAGTGGGATGAATAGGACCACATATATCACCTTGAATCCTATGAAGGAACATAGGAGATTCAATTCCAACTTTAGTACGTGAAGGTTTCAATATTAATTTTCCCTTTGCACAAGCATCACAAATAAATTCATTAAAAGAAGGGAGATTGCTGCTAGATACGGTATGCCAATAGAGGTAGAAATAATCCGACGCATCATACTAAGCCCAGGATGACCCAATCGCTAATGCCATAATTTAAATAAATTTGGGTCTTTAAATTTTAAGCTCAATGCAACACGATTAATAGAAGGTCGAATGAAAGTATGGTACAAGCCTGAGGAGAAAGAGGGAAGTTCTTCTACAATTTTCTTTTGACTTCCTTGTGAATGAGTCATTAGAAGATACTCTATATTGTCTTCAGTCTTAGTTTCAATATGAAAACCATTAGATCGAATATCTTTAAAACTAAGGAGTGTTCTTTGTGATTCAGGGTACAAAAGCGCATTGTTAATTATTAATACGGTACCCTTAGGAAGAGTAAGTAAAGCTCTACCGGAGCCTACTATCAATATTTTATCATGAGCAATTGTAGAAACACTCCCCTTCTTTTCATTCAAAGTTTGGAAAAATTTCCTATCTTTCAAAATAGTGTGCGTAGTAGCACTGTCGACCAGACATAAAATGCCCTCTTTCTCCATAAGATGCAAACTAATGAATGGTTGTGGTACACTAAAAGAAAAGTAAAATATTGTAAGCAAACAAAGCAATCATTAAGTCCTAATCAGAACATAACGTCTGAAAACATACCGATAGCAAAAACAAACCACAAATGTCTGGCGAAGCAAAAGAAATCAGAAATGTCTAATAGCATGAAACAAAACGTGAAATAAAAATATCTAGTTTGATGGGTCTCCTCCTAGATTTGGAGTGAACCGGTGGAAATGAGCTCCGGTCTGTTTGAATCGTCTCCAAGTCGCCCGTGGACCGCTGCGAACACTTGCAAGAACTCAACACCGGAAGTGTTTTCCGGTGAAGAGCCTCCGACGCTCAAGTCAGTGAGAGAGGAGAGGAGGAGCTCTGCTGAGTAGGAGCAGTAGCTAAATAATGAATGGAGAGAATGAAAGTTAGGGTTTGGGGTTACCTGAGCTCCTTTATATAGGGGCAGAAACACTTACTTGAAGTACCTAAAATGCCCTGGCCGACTTACATGAAGTGTCCAAAATGCCCTGGTCGGTTGGTATTCTGCCCACTCCTGAGTCAGCATCTAGATCCTTCCTTATCTTATGTGAACTTAGTCTACCTTGGAGATTTCCTATATGTTGCATCTAAGTGTATCAAGTCGTCGGAGGTCTTGTAAGTCGACTTGGGACCCTGCCAAGTCGACCTAGAGTTATTCATATGCTCAAGGTTCCTGGAGTGTCTGCTCGTCTTCTTGAGAGAGATCGTCTTATACGTAGTCGACTTCCTGAAGTCGCCTTGAGACCGCTTGTCAGGCTGATGATGGTTTTCCAATGACCGATAGGCCAAGTCGACTTTAAGAATATCGACTTAATGATGTCGTTACTCTTGTTTGCTCGGCCAGGCAGTTAGTATTTGAATCGGGCTATGATAATAGGGCTATATCATCTAGTCCCCCCCAAAAAATTACTCTAAGCGACTTCGAGATTAAGAGTAAATTTGGTAGTCAGACCTTGTCTTCTACTGATGCGTCGTCTCATCGACTGTTTTCTACTCGTTATGTCGACGATCTTATTCGACCCGACCTGTGGGTGGATCTTGCCCTTGGGATTTTTCTGAGTGTCTCTATTGTCATCATTCCTTTTTCAATTTCGAATTTTGAATCCGGTTTTGACACGCCGCCTCATTATTTCCCTGCCGCTTCGAATTCCGTGCCTCATCTGAGCCATTGATTTTTACTTTGATCCAACGGACAGGGTCCTGGGGTTTCCTCTATAAATACTTTCCCCTTCTCTTCCTCCACACTTTTCGCACCTCAAGCATCCTTGATATTTTTTTTTTCTTCCGGCAATAAAGCATCCTGGAATTCCCAGCGCTTTCAAAACTTCTGACTTCAGCCAAAATGTGTAAGTTTTTCTATTCCCATATTTCTTGGAATTTTTCTTCTCTCTCTTTTTCTCTTCTCTTTTTTTTACCTGGTATTTTGGGTTAGGATTCATGTGTGTTCATCGTGTTCTTGAGAATTTCCAAACAGTTCTGGAATATCGAGGTTAGATCTTTAATGCGTACTTCCCGTTGTGGAGTCATGTTTATGATTGAGTCGACTTTGTGAGGTGTGGTCGACTTTATCCTTTTTATTCGTCGACTAATACCGACTTTTAATGCTTCCTCTTCTCCTCATCCCTTTACTACCGATTATCGCCCTCTGATGGGTCTCGGGCTCTCTCTCTCTCTTTTATCCTCTCGACCCAATCGCTTTCTCCCGAGGTCGGTCCTCATAAGTCGACGCGCCCTAGTGCTTCGATTTTCTTTTCTTGTACTGATCATCGTTTCTCGACTTTTCCTCGTAGATTCTGAATCCGACTCTATCTCTGGTTCCATGCCCGGCTCCCTCATTCGTCAAATAGAAGAGTATTCGGGCTCCGACTCCATTGAAATAATAAGTTCTAAGCCTACAGTCGGGCCGGAAGGATCTCAGGGCTCATCTGCTTCACTTTTTGGGATCGACCACGATGTATATAATCAAGCCCTCCTGTCGGGTGATTTGATGCAGAATAAGGATGACCCTAACCGCAGTAGCGACTAGCCCTCTTTCCTCGAGGTATTCCTCTTGGACTCTTAGATATTCCTGTATATAAGACGAGCCCCATTCCTTTATCAGTGTCGGCTCCTTTCCCTATACATCGAGATGTAACCATAGCATGTCCTGTAGTTAGATTAGTTGTTCTTAATCCATTTTCTTATGCTTCTGCAGCCCAAATCGAAGGATTTAGGTCGTTCAGTGGTTTGCCTTCTGATTGGGGGTTGGTCGCCCCAGGTCCCAACAACGTCTTTACTCACCCTCCTAAGGGCTGCTTCACTTTGTTTGTCGACCAGATTATGTTTGGTTTGCGTTTTCCTATTCAACCTGAACTGTTGTTGATTAGTAACATGTACGATGTACCCATAAATCAATTTTCCCCCAACGCCATTTGCATTATGGTAGCTTTTATCATAATTTGCAAAATAAATTTTGGCCACTTCTTGCCCGAGTTTCTCTTGTATTGTTATAGTTATCGCTTCATAAAGGACGCCCATTATCTGGGTCGTCGTCCCGGTGTTTCCTTCCTCGAGGACCTTTCCTCAAATGTAACCGAGTGGAAGACCAAGTTCTTTTACATCCGTCCTGCTCCCAGTCAGTACCCTTACTCCAACATCTGGCTTACCTCTAAGGTCAATCAAAACAATCCTCGTTCTAGGTCGAGCCAGTTTCAGAATATGCTGGACGACATAAATAAATTCACGTGGAGTGCCCGCTTGTTGGTTAAAGATCGCGGTCTTCTTAATCATGTGGATTGGTGGAAGGATGAGGACGCCCCTCGCGTCGATGATCCTCGTAAGCCCATGTGTTTGTCTTGTTTCTATGCTTATCTTCTTTTATTCGTAAATTACATCGCGTTTACAATCATTAGTGGTGTTTCTTATTTACTTATTCCCTCGTCTTTCAGTTAAAGCTTTGCAACACTTTGAGACCAAGAAAGCGAAGGGCAGTGAGAAATCTGCCAAGCAACCCTCTCTCGCTGTCGGGGCCGACATCGGCTCTGGTTCCGAATCGAAGAGAGCGGCGAGCGAGACGACTGTCGCTAAAAAATCAAAAGTGACTATTCCCTCTGCTGCTGCGCCTCCGAAAGCTTCAGGGTCGAAACCTCAGAAAAGGGCCCAGGATGAGGCCGATTTCGTGTTGGTACCTGACTCCTTCAAACGCCAGAAGATTCGCGACAAGGGGAAATTAGTGGAGACCCCCCACTCTCCTGGTGGCCTCGAGACGGTTACACTCCAGCGACCCTCTCGTCTTTGGGACCACCCCCATCCTCACGAGATCGCCAAGTACCTTGACTCGGTTATCCCTGCAGCTGACAAGGCTTGTGCCGACCGCGACCTTTACGACCATGCCGGCCGTGCTCTCATGTGCTTCTCTCGAGTGAGTGTTCTCGACTTTTATCCCTTAGTGAATTTTCCTTATCCTCGTTTTTGTCTCGTTTTTGTCTTACTGATTTTTCTGCACTTTCCTTTCAGTTCATGGCGTATGTAATGCCCACTCTTCTCGAGGAGTCTAGCTTGCCTAACTCCAATGTTCATGCTTATAAGAAGAAGTGCGTGGAGCAGCTCCATGAACTCGAGCAAAAGAATGACGACTTCGCGGCGGCCAACGCCCTCATCGTGAAACTCAAATCCGAGAAGGCCGCCGCCCTCTCCAAGGTCGATCAGCTGCGGGCTGACCTTGCTAAGGCCACCGAGGACAACGTGGCCGAGAGGGAGATCGGGAAGGAGGAAGGACGCAAATCTTTCCTCAAGTCACCGATGGGCTCCATCTTCCTCGAGGCTTATTGTAAGGCGGTTGTCCGGGCGTTCTGCAACTCTCCTGCCTTCCTCGAGAAGTTGTGTCTGGCCACCCTTCAATACTTCAACTTTACGTTTGATGCGTGGGAGTCAGCTGTCAAAGGAACCTCCCTCGAGGGAAAAGTCGACCGCCAAGCGCTCAAGGAGTCGCTCCCTCTTCCGCTTGGCTATCGCGGCGATGCATCACTTCCCGACGACTACCCCCGGTGGTCGGGTCTTGAGGCTCGGGCGATTCGAAAGGCTAATCTTGGTGCTCAACTTGAGGTTCCTCCCACCCCCCTGGTCGGGCCAGTCGATTTAATCGAGCCGAGCGGACCAACCTAAAGAAGACCTCTGCGCTCGGGTAGCAGATGATGAAGAAGAAGAAGAGTTGGATGAAGAAATGGTGGTCGAGGGGCCGGGAGCGGGGCCGGTGGTCGAGGGAGTGGATGAGGGGACCGAGCCTCTGGGTGACGAGGGCGGCGCGGGGACCGAGCCTGTGGTCGACGGGACCGAGAATGCTGATTTGGCTGAAAAATCGACTGCGGATTCCCAGAAAAGTTAAATGCTTGCTTGATGATGAAAAATTAGATGTTTGTTTTGCTTTTTCCTTTGTTGCTCTTAACCCATTTTCGAGGTTGTAAGGGTTAAGACGACTACGTATGTAATCGATCGTCTATCTAATTTAACGCCCTTTTGGTTGCTTGTCGTTTCCTTTTATCACTAACTCTCGTAATTGGTTGTGCTTGCATGATTTCTTTTTAAGTTTTTCAACTCGCCTTGTATGTCTTCTCCCAACCCGGATTGCGAGCTGGTCGAAGTCGAGTAACATTTTAACAGCTTCATAGCTGGTAACGAAAAGTTTTTTCAACTCGTCTTCTCCCAACCCGGCTTGCGAGCTGGTCGAAGTCGAGCAATATTCTTAACAGCTTCATAGCTGGTAAACGAAGTTTTTTCAACTCGTCTTCTCCCAACCCAGCTTGCGAGCTGGTCGAAGTCGAGCAACGATTTTAACAGCTTCATAGCTGGTAAAAGAAAAGTTTTTTCAACTCGTCTTCTCCCAACCCGGCTTGCGAGCTGGTCGAAGTCGAGCAACATTCTTAACAGCTTCATAGCTGGTAAACTAAAGTTTTTTCAACTCGTCTTCTCCCAACCCGGCTTGCGAGCTGGTCGAAGTCGAGCAACGATTTTAACAGCTTCATAGCTGATTTTCTAGAACATCTAGGGACAATCGTTCGCAGTTGTTATAATGTCGTGATTGTCGTGATTGATCAACGCTTGATCAACGCTTGTCGTGATTGTTTAGGTCCGACTTCATAATTGTAGATTTTATAGTTTAGCCGAGGTTCATTTTGAGTGGCAATTTCGTAGTTATAGGTTTCGTGACGTAGCTTAGCCGAGATTCCACTCGAGGCATACAACTTCGTAGTTGTTTTAGATCGACTTCGTAGTCGTAGGCTTCGTAGCCTTTGCCGAGATTCCACTCTAGGCATACAACTTCGTAGTTGTTTTAGATCGACTTCGTAGTCGTAGGCTTCGTAGCCTTTGCCGAGATTCCACTCGAGGCATACAACTTCATAGTTGTTTTAGATCGACTTCGTAGTCGTAGGCTTCATAGCCTTTTGCCGAGATTTCACTCGACGCATCTATATATATATAATTACTAGCTAATACTATTTAATAAAACATTTAATAAAAACATTTCACTTTTCCTCCAAAAGGAGTTACTTTTTTTAATTAATTACTCACTAATCTACATTTAAGAAGGTTTCTTTTAGTTAAACATAATTAGTTAATGGCTAAATTAAAAAAAAAAAAAATAGTTAATTCCACATTTATGTTTCTTATTCTCATTTATATATATATGAACGTGGCAATCATTATTGTTGTGCAGAAACTATATATTATTATTTTTTATTCCATTATGAATTGAATAAGCAATTAAAGTTACAAAAAAATATTAATAAATGTAATAAATACAAACATTATAATACAGATCATGTTACATTACAATATAAAAAATGAAATTATTTTTTTTGTAATTTAATTCTCAGTCATACTCCATCAAACATATAGCTGCAAAATGATAAGAACGATTAGTTTCATAATTTAAATAAAAATTTAGCTCCTCCAAATGGTAAAACCTTATAAATTAGTAGTATAGATACATTTAAATGACATATAATTTATAAAGTTAGACTATACGCATAATAAGATGAATTAAAAAAATGTTATGAAGTAAATAAATAAATTAACAGTATATATAATTATTATAGAAAAGTCTATATTGTCAATATTATCATTTAAAAAGTTCATTGAAAAAACATATGTATAAAAAAGAAGTCATATGATCATAATTAATAATGCAAAATTAACTATCTTTGACTTTCCATTTGGTAGTAATCATAAAATATTTTATATTACTACTATTCAATAAAATGCATGAATTCTGCAGATTTGATTATCGCAATCAACATTCTGTTTTATAAATTGCTGAATAAACTGTCTCATATTTTTCATTAAAAAAATTGTTGGCCGTGAAAAAAAAATTATTTCAAAATTATAAATATAAATATGATTAATTTTCATTAAACAATTCATCTTTATGAAAAAAGTGGCGGGACAAATTTCTGCATGATTATAACATCAAAACATATCCAAAACATCAATATTTTAAGGCGTCAAAACCATACTTTCAGCAACAGAAAAGTCATATTAAACGGAAATTGGCAAAGTCAAAGAATGAGGATTGATAAGACATTATATGTAATGGCAGATTGTTGTATAATATAGAAATATCAAGCATAATTAATAATCAACAAAAAAAGTCAAATCTATATGAAAAAAATCAAAATTAAAAACACAACAAATTATGTGGAACATTATTGGACACTATACAATATAGAAAGAAAAATAATTTAATTTCCCTATCATTATCAACACATTCAACTTTTACCAAGACATCTGCCTTTATATTAAAATCGATTTTTTGCGTAAAAGTTTTAAAAATAAAAATTCCTACAGATTTTTTTAAACATTAAACAAGAAATTCCTAATATGCGATAAATATATGTAAACAGATTTGTTATAAACTTACCTAATATTTCTAAATTTTGAACAAAATACTAAAACCTTTGAAAAACTTCGGCAAAAGACTTTGAACAACTTCGAAAAGCGATTTTGAACAAGTGTTAGCAAAGATTCACTTACTGATATGATGAGAAAGACGAGAAAGAATTGAACTATTTAGTGTTCAACATCAGAACGAAATACATAAAAGTTACATATGTATGTTATAAACATATATGAACATATATGTTATAAACTTACCTATATATTTGTTAGTAGAGCTGAACAGATCTGTTAGAAACTTACCTATTTTCCAAACCCTGAACAAAATACATAAAAGTTTGAATTATGTTCGACCAATGTCATGTTCTCTTCAAAAAACTATTTTGAAAAACATCTAGATAATTTCGAATTATGTATAAAATATAATATATCTTTGAAGTTTATTCAAAACGAATTTCGAAAACGACACAGATCATTGAAAATAATAAAAAATAAATATATTTAACAAAAAATATTTCAGCTCTTCATAGATTTGTAATATTATCGCCCGATTTTGACCGACCTGTTAAGATTTAGCAACAAAGATTAAGAAATCGGGACGAATATTTATTTTTCGATCACTACTGTTGGAAAAAAAAACAACATTTCTTGAATTTTTTTATTTTTTTTAATTTTTTAAGCCTTTACTGGGAGGAAATCTCCGGTAAAACATTTATTTTGTATTGAATCTCGCCGACTTTGTCGTAAGATCGGGTTAAGGATTAGGGTTTCAGACAGAGTGAATAACGAAAGAAGCGCCGACATCAAACAAAAAAATTGGATTACATCACTCAAGGATTTATCTCTATTTATAGTCATGTTATCATTGACATGTTTTATATTTGATTTTGGCTACCCTAAAAAAATTAAGTGGACTTCTAATTTGGGCTTTTTTTTTTATCATTCAACCGCCCAAAAATTGTTATTTTGTTCAAATGTCTTAAATATTTGGCACATATCATTATTTTTCAACCAAATACAATTATTTATTTTGTAATATTTTACTGATATTTTTATAGTATTTCTTTAAAAAAAAATCCTATATGATCTATAGTACAAAACACAACAATTATTTTAAAATATAAAACCATTATATGTCTTAATCTAAAGATAGTGATTTGTAGTGATGGAGATTCAATTGATAGAAAAATCACAAACGTTGTATATACAGAATTGTTTAACCAAATTTAGTTTTTTTTTAGAACATTTTTCCAATAATTATATTATAATTTTTACTATTGTTTATATCTTTTTATTATTTTTGTTCTATTATAATGTTTTCCGTGCAAATGCACGGGTTAAAAACTAGTAAAACTTCGTAGTTGTTTTAGATCGACTTCGTAGTCATTGGAGTCAATCGGCTTTATGGCCGTTTCAAAAAATTCGATTTTTCGAGTAATAATAATAAAATCGACATGGAAATGTAAAAGACACAACTTAAACATATACTTGGGAGTCATTGCATTACTGAATTTTATTAAGCATTGTTCAGTACAAAAGAGTTCAAAATGCTATCTTAGGCATAAAAGCGTTTGAGATGGATCACGTGCCAAGATCGCGGCAACTGTCGTCCTTCGCCATCCTCGAGTTCATATGCACCTCTTTCGAGCACTTTGGTGATGGTGTAAGGTCCTTCCCAGTTAGCTTCAAGCTTCCCGACATGTTTAAGAGCATCTGCTCGTTTGAGGACGAGATCTCCCACTTGAAACCGTCTGGTGCGGACTTTTCTGTCGAAGGCTGCACGCATCTTCTGCTTGTATTCCACGGATCGCACCCAGGCCTCCTCTCGTCCTTCTTCTATCATATCGAGGGCCTCTTCAATCATCTCCTCGTTCTTCTTTTCCTCATAAAATGTCGACCTGTGAGAATCTAAGCCGACTTCGATAGGCAAGAGTGCATCCATTCCGTAAACCATGTGAAATGGCGACTGG
>CACSLK010034108.1:11464429-11482656 GCA_902706635.1 Striga hermonthica | reverse complement strand
TATAATTTAATTACTTTGAAATAAACAAATAAAATTAGAAACAAAATGAAATAATCTTACCGAATAACATCGATTCATCGATTTTGTTGACATATTGTAGAGTTGCAAAGTTTTTGAATTGAAATCGAAATAGAGGAAATTCTTCTTTGCACTTTGCAAACATAGTACTCCCGTGCAGCATGATCTTAAAATCACCGGACGTCGAATGATACTTCTCTATATTGTTGTCCACTTGATAATTTATTATACAAATGACCATGCCCTCCTTAAAATTCCTCTCTCTAAACGCAGCCAAGTTGATTGCTCGTAGCTATGTCGTAATGCAATTACCCTAAACATATACGAAAAAGCAATCAATGAAAAAATAATTTATTTTAAGAACATAAAAAATATATGTTATATATACACAAAAATATATGTTTGATTTTTCGGGAAAAAAAAATAAAAATAATTTGGCTTACAGTTTTATCATGTAGAATCAACTCAAGATAGGATTTGTATGTACTGCAAAGTCATGAAAAAACATTCTTACAATTCGAACTTTAAGCTTAGGTCTATTAAACCTATTAACTTGTTTGATTAAGCCAAATTTTTTATTCATTGTTATGAATGACACACTAATTGGGGATTTTTTTCCGCATGTGGTTAAAAGTGAGGAACACGTTGATTCAATATTTGGAGATTTATAATTTATAATTGCATTATCGCATTATATGTAGAGATAATGTAAAGAAAATCATATCAGATCATTATATGTAGGAACAAATATGATCAGATTTATATCGCATTATAATTATAATTGCATTAAAAAAATTTCCATACACAAAACACTTAAATTTAGGCGTGAAATCTGATTTAATTTTGGAAGAAGTTTTTTTTGTTGACGGATTAAAACTTTTTTTTATTGGTTTAGTAATAAGTAGTAAGTAATAGAATGCATTAAATAAAATAAGTAATATGTAATTAAATAAAACTATTGATGGAAATAGCAAGCATTAATGGTCATTTGACTTTTCTACCTACTGATTTTAGTAAATGGGATGACTTATTATATAAGTATAGATTTCATGGTGGGTTGAGCTTAAATCGTAGGTTAGCACGTTTCAAGACTTTTTGTGACAAAATTTCATGATTCGTCATTAGAATTGTATACTTTATTTAATTCAAATAAAATAATTAAGCTTAAAATTGTATAACTTTTTTTCTGAGCATTGATTGTGGATTAGTATCATTTCATATTTTAGATTATAAGACATTAACTTTTTTCCCACAACTAGTGTGGTACTCATGCTATGCACGGGCTAGTTTCATTAAGGTAAATATTCAGATTTGAATGATTGGATGATTGTAAAAACGTAAAATGCACGTATTTGAATAAAAAAAATATATAAGAATTCAAGATAGACTTAAATAAATTAATTAATTAATAGCAGGATATATATGATATTTTGTACGTGTATGCAATCCATCTTGTAAGTCTATGCAATCATTTTTATATTTGTATTCTAGAGGATTAAACAAAATCCAAATTTTTAAGATGTTACAATTCGATTGCATTTTGAATTGCAAGTTAATATTATGTGACTCTATTTTATGTTAAAAAACGAACTAAAGAAAGTAATAGCCATTTTGATAAGGGATTTTTAAATTTTTATTTTTATTTTGAAATTGGGCCCGATTTCTATGCAATCCGTTTTTTCTTTAATAAACATGATATGTTGAAATTAGTTAAACATACATGTTATTGTATTTTGCCTAATTATAAATTCCCCATTTTATGGTAAACAAATTTATTTTAATAAACAATGAGAGAATTTTCACTTTTACAAAATTGTAATACCGAATTTTACATAATTAACCCGATTTATATGAAATTTGATTTTTTAATAAACAATTAATATGTTGCAATTAATAAAAGATATATGTGATAGTATTTTACAATATTCAAAACTTCCGATTTTATGGTAATCAATTTTTAAAAAAATAAAAAATGAGAAAGAATTTGACTTTTTCTAAATTTTAAGCATCAGTCGAAATTTACGTAAATTAAATCCACAAAACCAATGAATTTAGGGTGCATATATAACTGATTTATTTTTCAGGAATAATTTAAAAAAAAACTTGCTAAAAATATAATGCAATGAATGTTGATTGACTTTTATTGTTACTATTTTTGGTAAATAAATTGTCTGCTTATATAGATAGACTAGTGAGTGGCTGTGCCATGCACGAGAAAACAATATTATGATTGTTTTATGAATTAAATATACATAAAAATTAATCAAGATTTACCTATCGTTTTTAAATTAAACCGTGTTGGACACAGTCCGACCGGATGGACTAATAATCGGTTTATAATCAGTCTAGTTCACTTGAATAAAATATTTACTATTGAATCCGTCAACACCAGTCGGTTAAACTGGAAGGATCGATACGAATTTCTAAATGAATTTGGCTATATTTGAAACTATTTTAAATAAAATTACATATTTAAATAAAATAGAGATTTATGAATTGTTTATAAATTAATTTAAACATTTGAATTTTTAAATTGTTTAGATATCTAAATAACACATTTTATTAAAATTTATTACAAAAAGTACTATATATATATATATATATATATATATATATATATATATATATATAAAAGTGTATTTTTAAAGAAAAACATTAAATTGTATGATTTTAATAAATTAAAATGTATGATTAAATTGTATGATTTTATTCAATCATATTTGTACATTCAATTGTATGATTTTTAAAGAAAAACATAAGAAAAATAATAAAATTACTATTTATAGGATGCATTAAATACTGATCTTTTTTTTGCTACTAATTTTAGTAAATAGGATGACTCTTTATATAAGAATAGATATCTTCAATGCATGAATGTTGTTATTACATAATTTGTGACAAATGTCAATTATTTAGATGAATTGTGAACCACATAAGATAATTATTAGGTTCACAACTTAATTCTAAAAAACTGTCTCCCATGGACAATATAATCAAACACAATATTGTCCACTCGGAAAAATAAAAAATTTATATATATAAAAGAAAAAGAATTAAATAATTAGATATTCTAAAATGGTAATAATATTTATCTCTCCACTCTCTATTGGTTGACTAGAATGTGAATGAGAATGTGGATAAACCACATTCTTCTCTACATTGTAGACATTATTAATGTCCATCTCATCACTACATTTGTAATAACATTGTGCATTGGAGAAGTGGATAAATTGTTAAATATGTTAATGTAGAGTGTAGTTTACTACAAATACATTTAAGCATTGGAGATGCTCTAAAAGAGTGTATTTAATTGATACTTTTAACCACTTTTACGACTTTTTAAAGTTGGTGACTCTGGTGGACTTTGTGAAACTTTAACGACTTTAGAGGACATTTTGAGACTTCCGTACAATTCTTGTTAGAGACTTTTTAAAACTTTCATCCTGTACTTTTGAAACATATTAAAACTTTTATATACTTATAGTATAATAATTATATTTGAATGAAATGTTCATGAACCTTGTTCCATAACTAATATTAATTAAATTAAATCATATCTTTTTAAAAACAATATTAAAATGAAACCGAGTTCTAGTACACGCTAGTTGTTCAACAAGAAGAAAGCAAAGAAAATAAAAAAAATATTGCAGTACAATTGTGTAATAAGATGAATTAATAATCATCTAATTTTTTTTGAATCAACTATAAAATTATTTTTTGAACTGAGTGATGTAGCGCAGCGTAAACGAAAGGGGAATAAGATGTAAAATTTCAACGTCTGTAATATTATTCAATCATTCAGTCGGCCAAAAGAGAGGAACAAAGGAATAAAAAGAGTCCAAAACATGTTAGATACATATCTTGCTAACCAAGCAATTATTAATTAAGCTGTTACCAACTAAGGAAAGGACAATAAGAAATAATAATAAAAATATCTAGGAAATAAATAATTAAACTAAAGCCGGCATCCGATCATATTTCTTTAGAAATACCAATGCGATCTCGTCTCATCACCGAGTCATTTAAAAACACAACTTAGTTCTGGTGAAAGCTCAAACTCGACTAATTCGTTTTCTTAAATGAAACGTGTAACGCCCGGAATATTTTTAGTATTTATAGAGCTCGACTTTATTTCCATAAATAGCAAATTTTCTTATTTAATGCATTTATTTATTATTATTTGTATTAAATCGATTATTTAATTCTAGTTTAAGCCATGGAGAATATATTCAATTTTAATTTTAAAAATTGAATTTATTTAGCCAAAGTATCGGTTTTATTTTTAAGATAAAACGAGCTTTGGAAAATTGGAATTCTATTTAAGTCGGACTGAAGCCCGGACGAGCCGAATCTCGACCCAATTATTTTTCGAGCAAGTCCATACCATTCGGCCCATTTTATTTCAGCGCAATCGAGTAGGTCCAATAACTTGAGCCCAATTTTCTCGGGCCCGTTTAATCGAGCCCATTATTTTTATTTATTCGTCCCGATCAACTATTTTTAGTCCAAGTCCCGTTACATTTTAATTGGCCCGAACATTTTATTTCTAAGTCCAAGTCAATATGCGGTCAAAGCCCAAGCCCAATTCATACACAAACCCTAACTCCCTCTGACTACTATATATATAAAATTCATTAGAACGCCATCATCTTCATCATTTGCCCAACATAACAAAAACCCTAGATGTACAAATCCATCATCGTCCTTAGCCTTCCACTATAAAATCTGGCACCACCACCTTCGTTTCTCGGCGAGCCGCCGTCCAGCCCACGCCGGCAAGCCCACGACCACGCCACCACGACGAGCCCTTCACCCCGTCGTGCCCAGCCACATTTTACGGTGAGTCCAAGGCCCTCACTCAAATCGAGCCACGTCCACGGAAATGTGCATGATTTTCATCTCGGGGGTGAAGTTATGCTTCTCGAGCTTTTGGAGAAGCATGATTCTAAGATCATCGACATCGAAGATACCTGATTGGAAACGGTCGATGACCCACCTTAGGTTAAGACAGGTGTTCAGCTCAATGTCCTCCTTGACCTCTTTCGAGCTCCTTGTCGACCTCAATTCCTCGTTCATACATAAACTTGTGGTGGGAGGTCACCTCGTTGCGCAGCTTTTCCACCTCTGCTTGATGGGCCTCTCTAGTTCGGACCAATAGCGTCTCTGTTTCGGAGTGATCTCGACGAGTCTGCTAACGTTCCTCGTGCTCTTTTAGAAGTTTTTCCTTACAGGACCGGGCATTCTGCTCAGAGAAACTGAGTTGGTCAGTGAGTTTTATGTTCTCGGTCATCAACTCGGCTATCTCATGTGCCACTCTCAACTGATCGTTCTTCTCATCCACTTCGTCTTTAAGGTTGGCCGCCTTTGACCCTAAGAATGCAATTTGACAATCACCCAACACCAACTTGTCTTTTGTATCATTCAACTCAGTCTGCATTCAACCGATATTCATCCTCGGCGGCAACCAGAATTACTAAAGCCCTACCGAGACAAGACTGGGCATAAACGAGCTTTTGGATGCCCGACATAGCAAATACACCAGCCTCAATAACTGGATCTCAAGCCATCAACGGGACCCAGGCAACATCAACAACATGGGAAGGGTGATGGTACTTATTAGGAATGTTGGGCACCTCTACAAACTTGAACATTGCATACCAACCCTCCACCACCCCTTTGGGTAAATCGTAGTGTTACGCCCTCTCTTCGTCCACCTTGATGAACGACTTGCCTCGATCTGGCCGATGTTATGTTTCTTTTCTGTCTGCCCTTCTTCAGAGACATTCGGTTCGCCCTCAAACCTCTTGCCGAGTCTTCTTTTGTTTTTAGTCTCCAACTCTTTGGCAACCTTCTTCTCAATATCGGTTCCCTTCGAGCCCGACAATATGACCTGTAGGTCAGAGCGCACCAGCTCCGTTGTTTTCTCCACCTTGGTCTGAGAAAGACGCTGACATAACCATCTCGGCCCCAATAGCTTGAGCCGAGCTTGTCTGAAGTCCAGTAGTTTGGCTTGGCACCGTACCGTGAACTACAACACCGGAGCTCGCACTGGCACAAGCATTAGAAGAACCTCGGCCAGTAACGTTCTTAGTCATCCCTTGCAGCAATTGCATGCGTCCCATCTCGGATATGTTCTTATCTTTCTTGGCTTGGAGATAGGAGTTCGGATATTGACGCTGAAAGTTTTTGGCTTCTTCAACCGACTTGAATCCATGAAATCCGAGTAATGGATAGTAGACTATGAATATTAAATGAAAAAATACATCAAGTAATTGAGGTCGGCCATATCAACAAAAAAAAGTAAAGTAAAAAAAGGGAGGGCCGAGTAATAATTTACCGGGATAAATCACGATTGATAAGGCCCAAAGATAAACCAGCCAACTCGAGCTTCGTATCTTTAAGTAATCGACGATAATTTCGTTCCGAGTGACTTAGTTTTGCAAGTTATTCAAGTTATTCTCTAAACTCGTTGCTGAGTTTGGGCTCTTTCTTCCTCTTGGCTACAAATATAAAATGTTCTGCCATGTTAGTACAAGAAAACAACGAGTCATTAGGATAGCTCAGTGAAAGAAACAAACTTACTGTAAACATTGACAACTCGGGTAGGGACAGTCATCCCATCAATTAATGGTTCACGAAAGAAATCAATCGATTGCCAATCTCCGCCGACCAACAACCACTCTTCTTGGAAACCATGGAGAGTCTCGAGAATCCCTGTGACCAGTTCCCCAACCCTAAGTTCTTTTTTCAGTAAGTCAGTGGTACGCCCTCTCGTTCTCGGCTTCTCTTGAAAAAGAGGTTGCTTCTCATTTCTTCAATCGAATGGAATTCCCAACCCTTCTCAACATACAAGACCAAAAGCTCTAGGATATTTTTCCAGTTGTTAGTCGGGATCTAGACTAAGGTCGAGCCCCCAATCCCACAGATAGTCGGTGATAATGTTGGGTAATGGGAACCTCAAGCCCGACCTCAGACTTTTCGCAAATATTCCGATGCACCGGGGGTGGGGGGGTGGAGGAGGGGGGACAGTGAATTCTCTACCCTGGATAAGGAGCAAAAATCTTAACAGAGGGCGAAATCCAGACTAAGCCCCGTAGTTCCATGACATTGGTCGGTCAAGACGCTCGGTTCCCCCAAAAATTCGACGTCGGTATCTGGCCACTGGCACACCAGTCGCCTTAAATACACCTTCAAGACAGAAATATCTCGCTCGACTTCAAGGTCACCTTCGACGTTATTCCTCCTCATGTAAAGACGTTCAACGAATACGGGATTCCACCGGTAATATTCCACCGCCAATTCCAAGACAGCACTCTCATCTGAAATTGTCCTACTGCTACTAGAGGCCGCTTGTTCTGCATTTGTCGACGCCATCCCCTAGTAAATAAAAAAAATTAAACTAATAATTGCAAGAAAAAAATGTTAGAAGCAAGTCTTATCAAAATTTGAGCTTTGGGTGGGAAAGTAAAAAAAATCGCTAGATCACGCTTTCAAGCGGCGAGAAAATAAAAAAAGATTAAAAAACTGGAAAGCTCAAGAATCACAAATGTAAAAATTTGGGAAACTTCCTTATAAATCCCTAAAACACTTTTAAAGTTCCTTTTCAGTCCCCACATTAATTTTTTTCTTGTACACTCTCTACCCCTATATTCATCTTCCACTTATCTCCCTCTTCTTAAAATTAATCAAAAATAAAAACACAAATGACATCATCCCACTACCAACCTAACTTTAAATATTATTTTATTATTCTTCTCACTTTCCACTACAATCTTTGTTAATTTTTTTATTTTTTTATTTTTTTCTCTCTTTTCATATATTTTTAATATTTTTCTTTTACCATCTTCTACTATTTATCTCTTCTATTACTAACATTTTTCTTAATTTTTTTATTAATTAATGTCTATTTATTTTTGTATAAATTATTAAAATATAAAAATAATATTTTATTAATCTTTATTTCATATAAATCTATATTATACTAAATCTAAATCTTTATTTTTGTCGTTCAAATTTATCAACTAATTTTTTTAAAATTAAATTTTTAGTTTTTAAATTTATTAAAAAATATTTTTTCAAAGATTTACCTAATTTTCAAGAGGAATATATATCAACTAGTACGATACTTGTGTACTACACGGGTACGTAAATATATTAATATTTGTACAATAGAAAAACTAAAATAATTTATTTTTAAATTTTAAAATTAAAATTATATATAATGAATATATAAAAATTATGAATAACTAACAATGTAATATATAAGTCAAAATGGGGTCCATATTTTTCCACTTAATTTTTTATTTTATTTAAAATCTATGTTAAAACGCATTAAAATAATTATTTTATGGTGTATTACTGAATTAGATTTTTATTATATTTGTTATAAAATAATTTAGGTTGTATATAGTATTATTTATAATTATAGATTTAATTATTTTTTATATTATATATGCAATATGGATGTTAAATTGAAGATCATTAAAATATGATTATTTTGATATATAACATACAAAAAATAAAATAAAAACAAAATATTTTAAAGATTTGAAAATAAAAAAGAATACATCGTTATTATAACTATTATTATATGTATTAAATAAGAAAGAGTAAGAGTAGTATATGGTACCTTAAAAAAAAAAAACCTAAAATAGTTTATGGTAATCCTCAAGCATAATACCGAACATGTATATGTGTCAATACAAAGCATATATTTATGTCAAATAAACTTCTGAAACATATGAGTATGTCACTTATGCTTAGGACATTCGAAAATTATATATCGGGGCTATTTATAAAATTATAATTAATATCTTATGACAAGTTATTATAGGCATATGCTAAAAATTGAGAATTACATCACCTTAATTTTATAACAAATCAACATAAAATTAGGCTTTCATACTCAAACCAAATAAAATTCATACCATTTATTATATTTTAAAAAATAAATACACTATACCAAATAAAATTCATATAATTAAAATTTGGACATTTCATGCCAAAATAAAACTGCACTCATTTTATTAATAATAATACTTAAATAATATCTTAATCTAAAATTTTGTATCATTAAGTATTATTAAAATAATTTTTTCAATTAACAACTCAATTTTATGATATGCAAATATTTGATATTTCTAACAAACAAAAGTTTATACTCTAATAGCTTACGCAATACGAATTTCTATTACGCTGCATAGAATAAGAACCAAAACGTGATGAATTACATTATAAACATTTTAAAACAATAGAAGGAATATAACTTCAATATAAAAGGCCATTGCGGCGAGATTATATTATTTATTGTGAAACCCCTGCGCTAAGAACGATTAAAATTTTAAATATTTATTTGTTGAAAATTAAGCACATCATTTTTTTTTAAAGAAAACAAATAAATACTATGATAGGATATCAACCAATTTAATGCGTGATACATCATGTTTATCAGTTTCATATATGGAATGTTTCGACTAAGTGATTATAATTGCAATAAATATCGAATGTTGCGGTTGTGGATACATTAATGGATAATTTTTATTTTTATTAAAATTAAAAGACAAATTTGTTTACATAAAATGAAAATTATATAAAAATAATTCAAAATATTTCTAAATTTTAAAATTAAAGCTCTATTGAGTTCATGACCACTTGTCGAATAAACTTAATTAAACACATTTAAATACTCATAAAACTAATGTATAAGTGATTTTGAGTAATATAAACATCATTTAAGACCGAAATTCAATGTTTATTTATGTTCGTTGGAATTGCTATTGAATACGATATTGGGTCCTAAACTACATTTAATGGGCACTCTCTAACTCAATGAAATGTAGTATATTAGTATTGTTTTCTCATTAGTATATCGATTTCATGACCATTTTACGATTAAACTCAATTAAAAACAATTTAAATCGCATATAAACTAATGTGAGAGTGATTATAGGTCATATAAAACATTATTTAAGACTGAAATTCGGTGTTTTTGTGTGTTCATTACAAGTGGTACTAATGTCCCAATATCAGGTACTACAACAATATAAAACTGGTATTATCTTACTCTATGTCTAGTATTACTTTTTTATAATGTTGACCAAAATTGAAATAATCTATTTTTGTTAAAAAAAAGTAGGTACTAATCGATCAAAAATAGGTACCACGTAGAAGAAGAAGCGATACTATTTTGGCTAAAACAGGTACTGTTTTAAGAATCGTGATTCCTCTAATCCTTCATGTCTATCATGACATGTGGATCGTTCACGCGTGATTTGGATAAAAAAAATAGTGAAAGTTAAAACATGTAGGTAGAATTTGGAGTAGACATGTATGATAATTCTATGAGATGAAGTGTGTCATTCAATTAAATGAAGTGTATTAGTAGTGTTTTCTTATTAGTAACTCGAGTTCATGACCATTGAATGATCAAACTCAACTAAAAACATTTTAAATCTCATATAAGCTAATGTGAGAGTGATCATGGGTCACATAAACATCATTTGAGACCGAAATTCGGTGTTTTTATTGTTCATTACTAGTGGTACTAAAGACTCAATATCAAGTACTACAACAATATAAAACTGGTATTATCTTACTCTATGTATGGTACTACTTTTTGTAAATGTTGACCAAAATTGAATTAATCCATTTTCGTTCAAAAAAGTAGGTAATAATCGATCAAAATAGGTATCACGTAGAAGAAGATGTGGTACTATATTGGCTAAAACAGGTACTATTTTAAGAATTGTGCTTCCTCTAAACCTTCATGTCTATTATGACACGTGGATCGTTCACGCGTGATTTAAATGAAAAATAGTGGATGTTAAAACATATAGGTAGAATTTGGAGTAGTCATGTATGATGATTTTATGAGATAAAGTGTGTCATTCAATGAAATTAAGTGTATTAGTAGTGTTTCCTCATTAGTAACTCGAGTTCATGTCCATTAAACGATTAAACTCAACGGAAAATATTGTAAATCTCTTATAAACTAATGTGAGAGTGATCACGGGTCATATAAACATCATTTGACACCGAAATTCAGTGTTTTTTATGTGTTCATTACAAATGGTACTAAAGACCCAATATCAGGTACTACAACAATATAAAACTGGTACTATCGTACTCTATGTCTGGTACTACTTTTTGTAAATGTTGACCAAAATTGAAACAATCATTTTTTGTTCAAAAAAGTAGGTAGTAATCGATCAAAAAGAGGTACCACGTAGAAGAAGATGCGGTACTATTTTGGCTAAAATAGGTACTATTTAAAGAATTGTGATTCCTCTAATCCTTCAAGTCTACCATGACACGTGGATCGTGCATGCATGATTTGAATGAAAAATATTGGAAGATAAAACATATAGGTAGAATTTGGAGTAGTCATGTATGATGATTTTATGAGATGGAGTGTGTCATGCAATGAAATGAAGTGTATTAGTAGTGTTTTCTCATTAGTAACTCGAGTTCATGACCATTAGACGATTAAATTTATCTAAAAACATTTTAAATCTCATATAAACTAATGTGAGAGTGATCATGGGTTATATAAACATCATTTGAGACCGAAATTTGGTGTTTTTATGTGTTCATTACAAGTGGTACTAAAGACCCAATATCAAGTACTACAACAATATAAAATTGATACTATCTTACTCTATGTCTGGTACTACTTTTTGTAAATGACCAAAATTGAAATAATCAATTTTCGTTCAAAAAAGTAGGAACTAATCGATCAAAAAGAGGTACCCCGTAGATGACGATGCGGTACTACTTTGACTAAAATAGGTACTATTTTAAGAATTGTGATTCCTTTAATCCTTCAAGTCTACCATGACACGTGAATCGTTCACGCGTGATTTGAATGAAAAATATCGGAAGATAAAATATATAGGTAAAATTTAGAGTAGTCGTGTATGATGATTCTATGCGATGAAGTGTATTAGTAGTGTTTTGTCATTACTACATCGAGTTCATGCCCAATTTGCGATTAAACTCAATTAAAAGCATTTTAATTCTCATGTAAACTAATGTGAGAGTGATTATGAGTCTATAAACATCATTTGAGATATAAATTCGGTGTTTTTTAATGTTCGTCGGAGTTGGTACTGAAGACCTGATATCTAGTACTAAGACACCATAAAATCGGTACTATCTTAATCTAGGTTTCGTGGAAGGAAACTTGTTCGTGGAAGGAAATTCCGGATCCCCATGATCCCCACCTCGAAGGAAACAGATAAACTCCAAGCTCTAGCAACTAAAATTGCAGAGAATAAAGGAACATTCATTAGACAATTTCAAGAAAACATCAATTAAGAAGGGTGTTGATATTCACCGCCCCCTTTTCGATATTTATCGCCCCCCAAAACACTTTTTTGCCCTTTCTAATTAAAAAAATATATATTCATTATTCACTTTACACGTTCTATCTCCCGGTTCCGGACTTCGACAAATTCCAAAAAAAATCCGACCTACTCCGGCGACGACGATGGCGGCGAACAAGGTATTTTTTTTTGTTTTGCGGCGGCCGGCCGGCCGGACCGGTCGGTTCAACATCTGGCCGGCCGCTTATGCTGGTCGGCTCTGGTGTAGCCGGCCACTGGTGCCGGCCATAGCAATGTGTAGGAAGGCCGGCTGGTCCGACCGGCCGCCGGTATCTATGACCAGCCAGACCTGAACCGGCCGGTCTGGCCGGCCGGTGGGCCGGCCTGCACTATATTTTTTTAAATATATATATTATATATAATAATATACGAAAATAATAATTATTAAATATAATTATATATTTTAAAATATATATTCAAAATATAATTAAATATTTTATAATATTAAAAATATAATTATTAGTTATATATAATATTAAAAATATAATATATGAAAATATATAATATTTATAATTATTATATATACGAAAATAAATAATTATTATATATACGAAAATATACAATTTTAGCTATATATAATTATTAAAATATTTTTAGTCATATATATATTATCATTAAAAAGTAATAATATTTTTAAAATATATTGTTATAATATAATATAAATTATTATTTTCTAATGGTTACTTATAATTGATTATGTTTTGGTAATATATTGCAGGCGCCAGTTGAGGATTTTGGAGGAGATAATGTTGATTATTGGATTTTTTTCAGAACAGATGAGATATTTGATAGTCTTGAAAAAGCTGTTAACTATGCAGTCGGTATGGCAACTATCTGTGGTTTTGCACTCATTATTTCAAAGCACTCAAAGGGAGGAACATTGAGGATTCTGAAGTGTAACCGAGGGGAACGTTATCGAGGTAATAAAATAGCCAATCTTATTAATACTGTCCTGAGAAAGTCGAAAACTAAATTTACCGGATGCCTGTTTGAGATTAAATTGAAAAAAGTGGCCGGTACGAAAGATTCTTGGAGTGTATGTTTTCCTTTGGATGACCGGAAGGGATACCATAATCATCCGATGGTTTTGTATCCCGAGGGTCACCGACAGTTCAGCAGATTGAGTGAAAAGGCAAGACAGATCGTCCGTGACATGACATCTGCCCAGGCAAGACCGGCGGTAATATTGGCAGCGATACAGGAGAAATACCCGTCTGACAATGCGGTTCGTCAACAGGTTTACAATTTTAGGGCTAAAATCCGATCAGAGAGTTTCGAGGGCAGAGATGTGACTTCCCAGCTTATGCATCTGGCTAGCCAGGCTAATTACATAATTTTCACTGATTATAATAAGGACACACACACCTTGACACGTGTGTTCATGTCGCATCCTCAGTCAGCCCTTCTCTTTCAGACATATTATTGGTACGTCGGTATAGATTCGACGTACAAAACCAACAGGTACGTTACTTTATAAATAACAATTGAGTACGAATCTTAATTATTATGTCTGAGTTGGTACGTCTTTTTATTCTTTGTTTGATTTTGCTGCCCTCATTTGCACAGGTACAAGATGCCGCTTGTGGAAATAATAGGGATGACGCCGTGCAACAAGAATTTCTTGATTGCATATGCAATTGTGAAGGACGAGAGCCAGAACAGCTATGACTGGGTTCTGAAGCGGTTGAGAGATCTGATTGGGTCTGATGTACATCCTTCGGTTATTGTCAGTGACAGGGAGATAGGGTTGATTAATCCTATTATGAGTAATTTTCCAATGTCTGCCCATCTTTTTTGCACGTGGCACATCAACAATGATGTGGAACAGAGGGTCTATAACATCACCCAAATAAATAGTCAATTCGCCGAGATGTTCACGCGTGGTCGGTGGAAGAAGATCATGGACGCGAGCACGGTGGTCGAGTACGACACTGTCGTGAAGGACATGCATCTTCGGTACAAGAAGTTCCCTCTTGTTATACAGTACGTGGAGGATACGTGGTTAGTCCACAAGGAAAAATTTGTCAAAGCGTGGACGAATCACTTCCTGCATTTGGGTAACACCACGTCGTGTAGGGTGGAGAGTTCCCACAATGTGTTGAAGTAGTGGCTTAACACGTCCACCGGTTCTCTTGACACAGTGTGGGAGAAGGCTCACAAGGAGATTGAGTCCCAACACACTCAAATCAGGTACGTTAATTTATTAAGCTACACATATTTGAATTTTTTTGCAGTTTTATTATATAACAACTACTCATAAGCAATCTAAAATCACATTAAAATGGTATTATAATTTAAACATTTTTTCAAACTATTTATGTGATTTTTTACTAATTAAACAAGTATTTTTTACTAACATTAATAATAATATTCATTTTTATCCAGTCAATTTTTCCATACTAAATAAAGATTGCAAAAATTTTTTATCCAATCAATTTTGACATCGTTGATTTTTATTAATGATAAAATATATAAAATTGATATGCTATTATCTAACTTCTATTTTAAATATTACGTACACATACATATAACATATAAAATTTTATTTGCAATCTATTATCAGGGCCACGCTGGAGGAATGTCGGAACAAACGAAGTTACCATTACACCGAATTTCCGTTCTCGCAGCTGACACTGAGGGTCTCGCATTATTGTTTGGAGATATTGAACGAAGAGTATAAGAGGATGCGAGACTTGAGCGATGAGGTTACGACGCGCTGCGGGTGCGTACTCAGATGGACGCATGGACTTCCTTGTGCCTGTTACATGAGTATGACGTGCAATGCTAGTAACCCAATTACCACAGACGACATTCACAAATTCTGGATAACACTTGAGGTCCCAGGTATAATTGTGATATTAAATTGAATGCTTTTCTTTCGTTTTTTTTTTATACTTCACCTTCTGTTATATATATATATATATATATATATATATAATTCATATATAGGTTATGATGTTTAATGTTTTAAATTTGGTTGTACGAACAGATGCCCAGAGTAGTGCACGACCATCCACGAGTAGTGTACGACCATCCACGAGTAGTGCACGACCATCCACGAGTGGTGCACGACCATCCACAATTGGGTGGACAGATCTATCGTATTTTCGGATCCTTGAAGAGGAGGTCGAAGAGGCCAATCCTGCGACCGTGCGTCATTTGAATCAGTACATTTACTCTCAGCTTCACCCTGACCAACAAGGTTACGGTCCACCTATTCAAAATTGCACAAAAACATTTAATTTAAACTCACATTTAATATAACACTAATGATTTTTTACTTTGACCAACAAGGTTACGGAGAACCTGAGGTGAAGGAGAACACGCGAGGCCGACCGAAAAATAGAAATTCAACGAAACGTGATCCATGTGTCTGGGAGTACCGGGAAAGAGGTCGTCCGGTTGGCCGTAAAAGCACTTCGTCACAAGCACCGACAAGCTCGTCTTCTCAGCGTTCAGAAGGACCGACAGGTTAATTTCTTTGTGTTTTAATCACTTCAACGAATTATGTTCATAAATAAATTCGATTATATATATTCTGACGTGAATTGTTTGTGATATTATAGAGACGTTCTCGACAGACTTCTTCGGTTACCGGTATTGGAATAGCATTCCCTACATTGTGCACAACTACGTAGAGAGCTACTTGGATGTGGTCGATGATGGGAACTGCGGATTCCGAGCAATTGCGAGCTATATTTTTGGTGACCAGGAGAAGTACCGGTTGGTAAGACAAATTATTGCAAATGAGATTGTGGGGAACATTCCGATGTACGAGCCCATCTTCTATGACGGGATCGACGCAACACTCGACCGAATACGCTGGGACGGGGGCCCTTGTGGCCGTAACCACTGGATGGAAACTATGTGCGACCTCTTTCCCGTTGCCACATTTTTTAATGCAGTTGTCGTCTTATTAGGCATGGGTGACCAAGGTAACAATCCCACCTTTTTTAGTTCTACTGTACTGCCTCTCATCGCACCATCGACGGCTACATATCCAGAGCAAGAGATCGTCTTGTGTCACCTTGGTTGTTACCCACACTATATTCGTGTTAATTTGGCGCCCGACCATCCAATATCGCCTATATGCCCTTTTTGGACGGCACTTCGAGATAAGTCGGTTAACGGTTGGGAGAATTACTACAGCAGTAGAATAAATGCGTGGATCAGGATTCGTGATGCACCTAAGTCTTGATATTCTTATTATATTCGGTTGTGATTATTCGTTATTTTGAACGTGTTTATTTCATTGATTTCGATTTTGAGTTGATGTATTTTTTTAATTATAACATAATGTGAATGAGTAACGACATTTAAAAAAAAACAACTCAATCAACCACCGACCCAACAGTAAATAAAAAAAAAAACAACCAAAAATCGAGCTACAGCAAATAAAGAGCAACAATTCAACCAAAAGTCGAGCGTACAGTAAATAAAAAAAGAAAAACAACATTAAATACATAAAACGTCAACGCTGCGTCGCTCTATCCCAATCTGACATAACTCCGGACCAAGCGTCTGCATACTCCTTCGTCAAGACAGGATCCACACGCTCGAACCGCGATATGTACGCAGAGTGGACGTCGTCGAAATGCTTGATCCACTATCCACAAATCGAAGAGTTACAATAAATAAACATTATAATGAAAGCACACATTGAGAACAAAAATAAAATAAATAAATGACTTACATAAGAAGCATCGACGCGCGAAGGGACTGGAGGAGGCTCCGCGGGATCGCCACCCAACAGCTTCAGACGATAAACCCGAGCGAACCACTCGGAGTACCCCAGCTCGACCTCCCCTGGTGTAACTGTGGTGGGGGTGTAGGCTGCCAGGTTAACGACCGACAACTGCGGGAACTCGTCCCATGAACACTCTGCAGCTTCTGCAGAGTGCTCGACCTTATACAACCGAGACTCCCAAGCCCGTACTACACTGGCTGGCCGACGGATCCTAGGAGGGATACGCTGGACGTAGCCCAGCTGACGCAACAACCGCAGAGGATTGTAGGGCTCCACGATGTCACGGTACCTAATGCACCCGCCATAGGGGGTCCTAGCCTCCATATCAGCGGGGTTACGGCCGTATGGCAACCAGTTCACCTGTTCAAAATTGCACACAAACATTTATTATAACACTCATATTTTTTAAATAATAATATTTAACAAAATATAAATAACACTTATAACATTCACGTACCTGGTCCACCCTGAGCTGGTCAAGGGCGACACGGTAACCCTGAAGGCGATCTGCGGACCTCTGAGTCACCGCCGTGCTCCACCAGGTAGAACGTGCGGGAGCGCCATCTACTGGTCGGGGCGCCTCGTGGGAGCGAAAGAGCAGGAAGTACTCGAAAATCCAGGTCTGCAGGAGAGCCAAACAGCCAGTCAGTCCCTTCGCGACCCCCCTACTGGCAACACCTAACTGTCTGTATAGGTATGCCAGTGTAGCCGAGCCCCAGGAGTACTCCGGAACTTTAGCCGTGTCCTCGCTAATCTCGTGCAGGACCTTCGGACTAATCCTGTTACCACTCTTGTCCGCGAAAAAGGTGGTACTCATCGCCATCCACAGCCATGCGGCTGCCTCCTGGTCAGCCGGGCGAGACTCGTCCAGCCCCCTGAATGCGCCCAAAACGGCGGCAATGGTCACCGCGCCGTGATCCCAGTAGGTGTCCATCAGCTCTCTCTGGTCCACCCTCAGCATCTCCATGCAGTACGCACGAAGTCTCTCAGCGGTCGGGTCGGCTGCCATTAAACGCCCCTCCACGGGAATCCCCAAAATGGCCCGAACATCGTGGAGCATTATACTCATTTCACCAAAA
>CACSLK010034108.1:11387425-11417504 GCA_902706635.1 Striga hermonthica | reverse complement strand
AATATGTGTACTCATTGGATCCAATCCCTATATATATATATATATATAGTTATATACTTTTGGAACCAATGCTAGTAAAATATAGATAACTTATTGTATAAACCTTGCTTTAAATAGACTTCAATCTGCATGAAATGCATTATAATTTGTTTTTATCACTACAGTTATTCGTGTTGCATATGAATTCTGACCTGGATTTTAACAATTCTGCAGCTATAATGACCTGGATGCTCCAGATGATGAAGTCACTGTGATAGACTACAGGAGTTTATAGTTATGAGGATTAGAGACGACACCTCTCTTTTTTCTAAGTGCAGGTGTAAAGCATATAAAAAAATGTGGCCCATAAAGATACAATGCCTGTTAAGTGCTCAGCGTTCCATTATTTTGATTTCTCGTAGCGTGCAGCCAGATATTGAGATTTGGAAAATTTGTGGTGGTGTTGAAAAGTTCCAGATAGAGTCAGACACGGTCCAAGAGCTGGACACTGACCTATCAGCCAGGCAGACGAGGGAAGGATTTGTTTGGATTGTTCCAACCATCACGCATTAATTAATTTGTTGGCTAATTATATCTTGGTTGCTTATGTTTGTGCTGTAATTTGTTTTTCTGGTTGTCAAGATGAGAACTGTTCAATTTTATCTTCCGAGGCTCCTGTATTATGGAAACGATGCTGTTTGTAGAGAATTCATAGAGACTAGAGTTGTGATCAATGAAATATGATCATCCTGGATAATGCTAGACTCTGTTACGCATTGCTTTGGGTTTATTTTTAATGTAAGAATTGTTATTCTGGCGGATTCTGTTGTACAATAAGGATTGATCCTGGTGAATCCAAGTATTCTTATAGCATATTTGGGCAGATTTTTTGTTTATTTTCTTTTCTAGTATTTAAACAATTGATAGGGGTCTATTAAATAGCTCTGGTTTGAGGTTACCGATCATTTTTTCTAATCTATGAATTGGCCCAGCCCGGCTTACTCACTGGAATACATACCGGTCTTCTTTTCTAATATATGAATTGGCCCGGGTTACTCACCGGAATACATGAAAAAGCCTTGGGAGAGTTTTCGGTGTAAATTTCCGATGTTCAAGTTAGTTTTTTCTCCATACGAAAGGTTGACGTGTGACTGCCATAAATATTGATAATTAAAAGAACCATGAATGCAATTGCTACTGATAAATAAAAAGAATCAAACTAATATGGATTATAAAAAAACCATGAATGCAATTAATATTGATCATTAAAATAACCAAAACCTCTTTATGATTTAACCCCGTCTTTATATATGAAAACTAGTTTTAGCTCTAGCTAACAAATGAGGCCTCAGATTTTTAACAAAGATGCTACTGTACAGATAGTTGTTATCTTACCCTCTCTGCAATGATCATTTAGTCCCTGAAAGTAGAAACGTGTGATTAGACCTGTTTGAGTCGCGGGCCTTGAACAATATGGTGGACCGCAATCTCTACTAACAAACACAGGTTCAGGGGTAGATAGGAGACATAATTTCATCCCATCCAGTCTAACAAACAAGCTCTTATTTTACTGTTTTTTTAGTTTTTTGTTTTGTTTTGTTTTATTTTGTGTCTATGTTGCTTTGGTCTCCTTTTGGAATGTCTTGGCGTTCCATCTAGAGAGTGTTTTGTCTCCAATTGGGGGAGGATAAAGACTTTTGTACAGTGCACTGAAAATCGGTCTAGGCGCCAGGCGCCGCCCGACCACCTCCTATTTGTATGAATCGGCTGAAAAAATTGGTCAAGTGGCTAGGCGATGCTTAGGCGTAGAAGGACCATCCATTCAAAGATGGTGAGCTATTTTTTCAACAACTTCATCATATGTATCGTGCTTTGACCTTCATATTCAACAGTATGCCACAATGAAATTCCTACGCTGAATCAATGACCAACAAAAATGAAAACTGATAACTTTTTGAAGCATGCCATAGTGAACACTAGGAGGGCATTCAACACAACCTTAATAAGTACTTCTTTACCAGTTGGGGACGAGAGTTTATTTTTCCAGCTGATCAGTTTAGCCCTAGCTGCCTCTAACACTATCTCAAATGTCTACTTTTTGGATTTTCTATCACAAGAGGGAGACCCAAATATCTGGTAGATTGGTGTGTTCTAATTCCCTGCAGGTACTGACAGATATTGAGTTTCAAGATAGAAGCAGTGCTCTTGCTAAAGAATATTGTGGATTTCTCCAGATTTACCCTTTGTCCTGTGAAAAATCTGTATTGCTGCAAGATGTTAATGTGAATTTGCGCTTGATCAGTCCCAGCCTTACAGAAAAAGAGAACATCATCTGCAAACATTAAGTGTGAAATAGAGGGTCCATCTCTTGAATGTTTTAAACCTGCCAAAGTTCCCCTATCCACGACATTTATGATCAGTGTAGATAGCAATTCAACAACTATTATGAACATATATGGAGATAAAAGGATCTCCTTGACGAATTCCCCTAGAAGGATAAACAAGCCCCCCAACAGCCCCCATTCACGTTGAAAGCAAGAGATGTAAGAAGACAGGCAAGTCATGATTAAGTTCACAAACTTCAGGTCAAATCCCAATTTAACCATAACTTTTTTGCGAACTCCTCTATTCCAGTCTATCGAATGCCTTCATAAGATCTAGTTTCAGAGCCATGAAGTAGTTTTTCCCTGTTCTATGCCTACTGAAAAAGTGACAAGCCTCTTGGGCAATGATCACATTGTCTAAGAGTTGTTTTCCTTGGAGGAAGGCAGATTAGCAAGAACTTATACAAGAATCTAAGCACAACTTCAGTCAGAAAGCCAAAATTTTAGAGAAAACTTTATAGACCACACTATATAGGGTAATAGGTTTGTACTTACTAAGAAACTCAAGGTTCTTACATTTAGGAACCAATGTAACCAATGTGTGATTCCAGTATTGAAGGAAAGTCCTAGTCTCAAAGAAACTTTTGATAGCATCAATCAGATTAGATTTAACAAGTTTCAGAAGTGTTGGTAAAATCTAGCATTCATACCATCTTCTCCTGGAGATTTCTCGGAGGGCAGGCTGAATAATGTTGTCTTGATCTACTTTTCCTCTATTGGTTTTAGCAGATCCTGGTTTATAGCTGAACTAATTGATTGGGGGATTAATTGAATACGAGCTTCACCTCTCCAAGAACCCTATGAACTAAACAAAGTGCCAAAGTAGTCTGAAATGTGGTTTTCAAGGCCAGCTTGAGATTGACACACTATGTTCTCTCTAGTTATCAGTCTAGAGATAGAATTCAGTTTTCTTCTCTGTCTTGTGTAGGCATGGAAGAATTATGTGTTGGCATTCCCCTCCTTCCACCATTGAGCTTTTGTTCTTTGCTTCCAATATTGTTTTTCTATGCTGTGAGCTCCATCCAATTATATCCTCACTTTCTCTCATTCCTCCCAATTGTCCTCTCTGCCCTCTTCTCTAATCTACTACAGCCTCATTGTTAACCCTTCTATTTTACTTGGATTTTGAACCGAGAGATCTACCTTAATAAGGCCAATCTTGCTTTTTTAACTTTTTCCTTAAGCATGTAGAAAGGGGTGCCCATTTGTGATTTTGACTAGGCTGACTCTATAACTTCGTTGATGCCTTCCATTTTTAGCCATATGTGGTAAAAAATAAACCGCTTCCTTAATCATGGTTTAAGTTGTCCATTGTCCAAAAGGATCATTGAGTGATCAGATGCACTGTTTAAGACATTTAATACTGAAGAATTCTGATTTGAATATAGCCACTCAGAACATGCAAAAGCCTTGTCAAGCTTTTCCTCTACATACCCTTCTGTCACCCTGTTATTGGCCCAAGAAAACTGATATCCCACCATTCTTACCTCCTCCATTACCATTTTAGATATACAGCTATTGAGCTCCCATAAACTCCTAGAACTCCTTTCTCTGCCTTTTTTTTTTTTATCCTTCCTAGTGCAAATGTCATTCCAATCTCCCAAGATGAACCAATGATTAGGGGTGAGCAAAATCGAGCCGAAACCGAAAAACTGAATCAAGTCGATGTATCCGGTGCAGTTCGATTTGGTTTTGGTGCAGTTAAATTTTAAAAACTGCAAAAATTTTGGTGCGATTTGAATTTTTGTCCGAATGATGCGGTTTTAATTGAACCGCACCGAACATGATTTTTTTTTTTACAAATATGAAATATGTTAACATGTTTCTATTGTACATATACATGCTCATTTTGGGCCTTTGGTTTGGGATAACTAACATTAACAATAAATAAGTAAAGTAATAAATAATAATAATAATAACAATTAAAAATTAATAACATTACATTAAAATCTAATTTCTTGCCTTAGTTTTTCACTTTCATTTCAAATTTTGGGCTTTTGGTTTGGTAATGTTGCATATTAGATGATGATGATGATGTAGTTTCATTTTATTTTTTTTGTTTTTTTTTTTTAATTTGCGGTTAACCGAAACCGCACCACACCGCACCAAACCGAAAATTTCGCAACGGTTTCGGTTCAATTTTTCTACATGTTTCGGGCGATTCGGTTTGGGTAAATGAAAAAATATTGGTTTTCCATTTTTTGCGGTTCGGTGCGGTTTTGCACAGAGCCGCACCATGCTCACCCCTACCAATGATCTCCTCAGCTTCTTCTATCAATTTTCGAAACATCTCTCTGAGATTCCCTCTAGGATTTATCTAAGCTCATATAAACAAAGATTCCCCAAGAACACCCGTCATTCTTTGTTTTGAATTCGACTGCTATGTAGAACTCTTTGCAGATTAACTGAATCACATCAACCTCTAGTTTCCACAGTAGAACCATTCCTCCACTTAACCCTTTAGGATCCACTGTTGCACACCTATCTTCATACCCCAACTTCTTACTCATTGACTTAACAAAGTCTTTGATCTCTTCCAAGTATTAGTTGAACCTCTTGTTCCCACTTGAGACACAACTTCTTGTGGTGTTACATGGATCTGGTCACCCTCAACAACCCTTGTTTCCAGCTCCATGTCCTTTACTTCTTCTTCATGATGTGGTTGTCTAAATTCCTCTACAATCTGCCACTGAATGTTTTTTTTTTTTTTTTGCTTTGCAGAACTAGTAGAGAGGTCCATTTGTTTAGATAACGGACTCAACTAGACTGAGTTCGAATCTACCATGTGTGGTCTGGTATCCTCTAGTGATGGTTCTCTCTGGAATTATCTGGTGGACGCCTCCAAAGGAGACTTTTCTTCTGGTTGAGAATATTTTTCAGGATGAGAAGTGTTTTTGGAGATTGTGTTACTAACCTCCACCCAGTTTTGTCCATCTACTGCCTTAAACCAGTCTATGAATTGCCCTTCCTTTAAGTTGTTGTTTCTACTATCCTCAATACGCTTGGAGCAACCTCTATCCAGACCGATCTTTACGCAATAGTGGCAAAGGTTAACCAGTTTTTTGTACTGAAAACAAACACTAACAACTTGGTTTCCCAGCCTAATTTTTGCGCACCTTGGAAGGGCCTCGTTCAAATCTAACAGAACCTGAAGCCGGATAATCCTACCTCCATGACTATCCGAGCTGACTACCAAAACATTCTTTATCCATTTAAATACTTTCCCTATCTTTAGCCCGACCTGGGCACTGAGCCAATTCAGAGGAACATTAAGAAGCTGCACCCATATCTGAAGTTGATTGAATCCTGGGTGGTTACTTGTTATACCTTCCTGCCATTCCTACAGTATGAGAAATTGACTCTCATAACTCATGTTCGTCCATTTAACCACGTTCTTCATATCCTCTCTGTTCTGGAATATAAATTGAAAAAAGTTGTGCCCGAGTTCTTTAGCTTCCATACTCTGTTGCAATCTCCAGATTTGGGACATTGTTCGTTTCACTCCAATCCAGCTAGCTTTCTTATCTCCCACTATTTGTCGAACAGGCTCTGATGACACTCCTCCGCACTAAGCCGAATATCTTCTTGAGCAATATCAATGACTGCAATTTCCTTTTTAAAAAGAAAGAGATTCTTCAGACGTTGTGTCAATTCTTCGTCTCGCCCTAAACTCTCAGCCTATGTTTGGTTCACGGGAGGGGAGGGGAGGGGAGGGAATTTAATGGAAGGGAGGGGAGGGGAGGGAAAGGGAGGGATAATATTTTACCTTGTTTGGATGGATTTTGTAGAGAGGGAGGTGAAGGAAAATGATTAACCTTGTTTGGTTAGAAGATGGAGGGAGAGGGAAAATAATGTTAGAATGACAAATATATCCTTAATGATGTAAGAAAAAAAAAAATAAAATAATTCACAATAAGGCCAAAAGAGTAATTTGATGTTAAAAATTTTCCCTTCCCTCCAAATTCCCCCACTTTTGGAGGGGTGTGTATTTTCCCTCCTCCAAGGAATTTGAAGGGAAAATCTTAATCCCTCCCCTTACTTAAAATCGAACCAAACAAGGGAAAACTAAAAATTTCCCTCCCCTCCCTTCCCCTCCCCTCCGTTTCCTCCGAACCAAACAAAGCCTCAGACTCCCCCATTTTACCAAAACCCTCAATAGACCACAGTCCGAGTTCACCGCAAAGAACACCGAAGTTACTTTGGCACTTATAACACTTCTAATGCCCAACAACGAGCATAAAACTACAGAAATTATTGAACTGTAAAGGCTCTCATCGGAGAGAATCCCAAGCTCTCATCGGAGAGAATCTATTTTATCATTATATTTTGATTTATATGTTTTTGTTCCATTTTAAAATTTGACTTTTTTTTTGATAAAAATATCATTTAAAATAGTTGTTAAACTTTACTTTAATGAAAGATACATTTTAGCTAAAATATGTAGGTCATAATTTATATATTCATATTATAATAAAAATAATATCGAATTGTAAGGGCTCTCATCGGAAGAATCCCAAGCTCTCGTCGGAGAGAATCTATTTTATCATTATATTTTTATTTATATGTTTTTGTTCCATTTTAAAATTTGACTTTTTTGATAAAAATATCATTTAAAATAGTTGTTAAAATTTACTTTAATGAAAGACACATTTTAGCTAAAATATGTAGGTCATAATTTATATATTTATATTATAAAAAATAAAATTGTACTACAGTGCTTGATTGACCTTTTCTGCTTTCAAACTTGTTAACCCTAGAGCCTTCCAATAGCTAATCTCTTAGCCTTGAGCTTGCTTATATTACATACAATAATAAAAAGTTTGTAGGATATGATGTTTTCTTCTTACCGCTCCGTGGGCATATACAGAAAGTTAGCTTCCAACTCAGCACCTTTTGAGTGAGATTTTGATATTATTAACATTTTTATTTTTTATAATAAATATTTTAATTCTAGCCATTAAATCTAAATATGAATAAAAATAACAAAAATAAAATAATAATATGCTTTTTAAATTTTAATAAATATTATTATTATGTCCATAAATTCACATGCAAAATACATGTTTAATTTTTTTCACATTATATCATGCATCTTTCTTTATTATTGTATATCAATTGTAACACCCCGCTTTCTTAATAATATCAGAGTCAATGTTTCGCAATTTATTTCGAAAATGCTTTTAAATTTTTTGAAATAATTTAACTTAAATCGGGATGCTACTATAAAAACTTACTTCTACTGAAAACTCGTTTTCTTTAAACTGGGTCTAACTGCTAGTTTAGACATAAAGAAAACAGAGTATCAAACAAGCATGCAATACTGTACCCAAGTCACACTAGGGGACCGGGTAAAATCTGATACTCTGAAAATACTAAACATGCAAGTCGAAAACTAAAAACTGATAAGTAAGCGAAAGAAAATACTCGTGGCATAATGAAATATACAAACTGAAGTATATAATTATCCCACAAGAATAGAACACTAGCCAAGTCCACGACCACAACCACCACAGTTGATCTCACGCATGCCTGCCTGCCCTGTTATCTGAAAAAGATAACAATGGGGTGTGTGCACTAAATCACCATGCTTAGTGGGAACTCATACAAACGTAAACAACAATAATAATAACAATATCATGATCGACCGTATATATATTCTAAAATTGAAACTGAAACTGAAACTAAAACTGTACTGAAATCTCCCGGCAACCTGGGCCGGTAACCACGCGCACACTCTAGTGGAATATTAAGGCAAACTGTGTCACCACCCTAAGCGGATATTGTATAAACAAACCTCGAACATGATATTTGTAATTATACTCAATGTAATACCCAGTCTGGCTCCCCACCTGTACTGCTCGAACTGAAATGTAAGTGCTGACTGGAACGGTTGTCCGCTCAAACTAGAAAAATATACAAATAAACAAATACTAAATGCTATGCTCAGATATACTCAAACAGATGTTATGATGCTCGAACTACTAACTTATCCGGATTAAATAGAATACTCTTAAGTGTTCGTTAAAGTTATACTAAGTCTGGAATTTACTGAAATATCTAAACTGATATGACTAAACTGGACTAACTCGGCTCGGAAAAATATTTAAAATTTCGGAATAAAACTCAGACCGAAGTATACAAGTCAAGAAATACTCGAACCACCGGTCAAACTGGTCGATTCGCTGACAGGCCGGACCGACGGCTCACTCGGGCGATCGGCTGTTGACTCGAGCTGGCCGGGCTCAGTCCCACACGGGCGCGGTGCTGGGGATTGTTGAGTGCGGCCGGTGCGCTGCCGGGCGCTGCTGGTGCTGGCACTGGCGCGTCTGGTATACTTGATACTCTATTTCTTTTTTTTTTTTAAAAAAAAAGACATTTGAGTAGTTTTATATGTCGGGAATTACCCTGTTGGGACCGTTTTAGTGTTAAGTCTCTGTGTTGGGTGTTTATTACCCTGTTAGGGTCGAGTCTTTGTGTTGGGTGTTTATTACCCTGTTAGGGTCGTCTTTAGGCGGGCTTCGTCCTGTCCTCTCAGTTTTATTCGGCTGGTGGTTGTGTGTAGTCAGTTGATGTTTGTATTTGCACATTTATGCCTTATATAAAATTTCTATCGTTCCAAAAAAAAAAAGTAGTTTTATATGTCATATTATTTGTTTGAAGTAAATTTATATAATTATGTTATATCCACTTTGTTTATTAGGAAATGTAGTTATGTGATTAGTAATATAAAAAAATATACATTTACAATTGTAAAAAAAAAAAAAGAAAAAGAAAAGAAAAAAAGAGGGGTCTTTCCCTTTTTTTATTTGTCCACATAATATTTAAGAAATTATTTTTATTGCAACTCAATCTTATTGAAACAATTTCCATCTTCTTTATTATTTTTTTTCTTTATTGAGATGTTAATATTTTTTTTACCAATTTAAGTCTATTTTATTCTTTATTGAGAAGTCTATTTTGTTTTTTAAAAAGTTTTGTTTTTTGTTAGAATCCTATTTTACTGAGATATTTAATTGCGATTATAATTCATTAATACACTTAATGATTATTATAATTTTGGCAATAAAAATAATACAAATATAAGGACTTTTAGTCTGTGCATTTTTTTTTTTATCAAATCATTTTTCCTGTAATAATAGTAACGATTATTCTAGGATCTTCATAAAGTTTCAAGGAGATCTCACATTTAATATTATTCTCTTTTGAAAAAAATATTATATACATAGTGTGTTATAAAAATGCAGGGAAGATAAAGAACACAATATAAAACCGGATACTATAAATACTGCTTTTCTTTCTTCTTTTTCGTGCCTTCTATATGGCACTCTTCTCTTGCCTTTTATAGACAAATTTTCATGCATTATTTCCACACATTTCTATGCACTCACACACTTCTATACATTCACACATTTCTATACATTATGATAGGGTAAGGTGATAATGTTACTAGTGGTAAAATTCCACTTGTTTATAGCACTCCCCCTTGGAATTACCACTATTAACTGTGCGTTTACGATGCCTCGTTAAAAACCTTATCTAGAAAAACATTGTGGGAGAAAACCGAGATAAGAAAAAAAGAGTACAACCGCACATACTCCCCTTCGAATTATCATCTGTGAAAATCCCGCGGATGTCTCATTCCGATATTGTGTATGTGCTTTCGAAATATTGTAGTTGGAAGCGCCTTCGTAAATAAATCTGATGCATTATCGCTTGATCGAACGTATTGAATTTTGATTTGTTTGTTCCTGTCAAGCTCTTGAGCATATGAGAAGAATTTTGGCGAGATATGTTTAGTTCTGATCACTTTTAATGTATCCTTCTTTGGTTTGAGCGACACATGCTGCATTGTCTTCGAATATCACCATCGGGTCTTTATTATTCGATAGTCCACTGGCTTATTGAATATATTGAGTCATGTTTCTGAGCCAGATGCTTTTCCTAGTTGCTTCTTGAAGTGCAATGATCTCAGCATGGTTTGAAGACGTCGCAACTAATGTTTGTTTCTGAGAACGCCAAGAAAATGCAGTTCCACCAACCGTGAAAACGTAGCCAGTTTGAGATATTGCTTTATGGGGGTCTGATAGATATCCTGCATCTGCAAAACCGATCAGTTCATGTTTTTTATCATTTGAGTAAAATAATCCCAAATCGATTGTCCCTTGGAGATAATGAAATATATGCTTGAATCATTTCAATATTCTTTTAGTGTAATTAGATTGATGGAAAAATATCCTATTTTGGACTCGTTCTATTTGCAAGCTGGGACAATATTTGGTTTGTCCGAGATCTTTTATTTTAAACTCATCTTTCAGTAAAGTGACTGCTTCTTGGGTTTCATTTGTTGTCCAAATAATATTAAGATCATCGACATAGACAACAGTTATCACAACTCCATCTTGTGATCTTTTTATAAAGACACACGGGCATATTTGATTATTTATGTATCCCCGTTTTAGTAATTGTTCAATCAAACAATTATACCACATACGCCTGGATTGTTTCAAGCCATACAATGATCTTTGCAGTTTTGTCGCACATAACTCTTTAGGTTTGGACTTTAGTGCTTCGGGTATTCTAATTCCTTCTGGAATTTTAATATAAATGTCAGTGTCTAGCGATCCATATAAGTAAACGCACCTTAAGATTTTCATGGATGGCTAAACTGATCAAGTATCTGAAAGTAATTGCATCCATAACAGGGGAATATGTTTCATCATAATCGATCCCAGACCTTTGGGAGAATCCATGTGCTACAAGGCGAGCTTTATATCTTGTGATCTCATTTTTATCGTTTCTTTTTTCTGACAAAAACCCATCTGTATCCAATAGGTTTTATGTCTCTTGGATAATGGTAATAGGTCTAAAAACCTTTCGTTTATTAAGTGAATCTAACTTGGCTTGAATATCACCTTTCGACTTGTCTCAATCATGTCTTTTCTGACATTCAATTATAGATTTTGGTTCAGGATCCTCAACTTCCTTGTCAATTTCTTGTGATACCATATATGCGAATGCATCATCAACATTTATGATTTCATCTCGCTTCCAAAATTTTCCATTACTTTTGTAATTAATGAAGATTTCAATAATTTCTTTACTACTCGAATTTTTTTATCATCATGATTTTCTTGATTCTTCATCAAATTCGGGCCAACAATTTCTTGTGTCTTTCGAGGATTCTTATTTTTAGACCCAATTGGTCTTCCTTGTTTTAATCGTGTCTTCGATTCATTTGGCATATTTTCATTCTCCACTTTTTTTGGAATTTCTATTCGAGCAGGGGCATTTATAGCTGCAACATGTGATTTTGTCAACCTTTTTGCTTCAGTAAATGCATCTGGCAATTGATTTGCAATATTTTGCAAGTGTATGATCTTTTGAACTTATTGCTCTCTTTGTATGGTGGGAGGATCAAGATATGATAATGATGATGTATTCCACTCAATGTTTCGCTCAATTGATTTCTCACTCCCACCTAAAGGGGGAAATATTTCTTCATTAAAATGACAATCATCAAACCAAGCTGTAAAAACATCACCTGTTTTGGGCTCAAGGTATTTGATTATTGATGGAGATTCATATCCAATGTATATTCCCAATCTTCTTTGAGGTCCCATTTTGTACGTTGGGGTGGAGCAATTAGTACATACACTGCACAACCAAATATTCTTATATGTACAATATTTGGTCCTCGACCAAATGCCAACTGTAATGGCGAGGATTTATGATATTCACTTGGTCTTATCTGAATTAGATTTCCTGCATGCAGAATAGCATGTCCCCATACAGAAGTGGGGAGTTTTGTTCTCATTATCAGTGGTCTGGCTATAAGTTGCAACCGTTTAATTAATGATTCAGCTAAACCATTTTGGGTGTGAACATGTACCATAGGATGTTCAATATCAATGCCAACAGCCATACAATAATCATTAAATGCTTGAGATGTAAATTCACCAGCATTGTCAAGTCTGACCTTTTGATAATATGATCGGGAAATTGAGCTTTTACTTTGATAAATTGAGCAAGTAATTTAGCAAATGTCACATTTCGAGTGGACAACAAACTCACATGAGACCATCTACTAGAGGCATCAATCAACACCATAAAATATATCAATGGACAACAAGGTGGATGAATAGGTCCACATATATCACCATGAATCCTTTCTAAAAATAATGGTGATTCATTTCTGATCTTAGTATGTGATGGTATCACTATCAATTTCTCTTTAGAACATGAAGCACATGACAATTCATTTGATTGAAATATCCTTTGGTGTTTTAATGGATGGTCATCAGAACTTTCAATAATTCTTCTCATCATTATCGAGCCAGGGTGACCAAGTCGACCATGCCAAAGTTTAAACATTTCAATCGACTGTGAATTTGTTGCAGCATAAGTCTCGATAATATGAATACGGGTGTAATATAAGCCCGAGGATAAAGCTTGTAATTTCGCCAAAACACATTTATTTCCCGCAATATTTGAGGTAATCCAATGATATTCATCTCCCCGTTTATTCATAGTCTCAAATGTGATATCCATTCATACGTATATCTTTAAAACTTAAAAAATTTCTTGTCAATTTTGGGGAGAATAGCGCATCATTTACTATAAATTTTGTACCTCCCATCATAAAAAATATGGCTTTTCCAGAACCTTCAATTATCTTTGCACTTCCGGATATTGTGTTTACTTTTACTTTATTTAATTTCAAGTTAACGAAATATTTTATGTCCTCGAGTATAGTATGATTAGTAGCACAATCTGCAAGACGTGTATTTCCATTTTAGATTCGAGATCGATCCATGATCTAAAACAACATTTATTATTAATCAAATTTGAAATACATATAAAAGTAGTCCACACACAAATACAATAAAACTCAGAAAGCAATACATAAAAATAACATGATCATCAGTTATTCTCTTGGTCATTTCTAGCTCTGTCTTCAAATACCGCATCGGCAAAATCCAGTTTCAATATGTCATCGATGTCATAGCATCATCCACACGTGTTTCAGAGAATTCCCCACCTTAAAATTAGTTTCTATATTCTTATCTTTTGATTTCTGGGAATCTTTATAATTATCAACAACGTGTCTCGGAGCACGACAATTTCGTGTCCAATCTTCCTTTCTTCCACATCGATAACATGTCTTTTCATCATTATTTTCATGAAATTTTCCGTCACATTATTCTGTTCAAATTTTGGCTAGAAATTTCTCCCCCTTTCATAATTTTGGGCGTAGTTACGGCCTTGTCCACGATTATATTCTCGGCCCGAGTTATACCCTCGGTAAAATCTGTGGCCTCGGCCAGATTGGCGATCAGGACCATATCCACGGCCACGGCCACGGCCACGTCCTGAGGTATATCCACGTACATAGTTTGGTTGTTTTCATTTCTGCTTCCCTTTCTAGATATTATAGTACTTATTTCAGGGATCGCACTAGATACCGTGGGTCTAGATTCATGGTTTTTCATTAACAGCTCATTATTTTTGTTTAGCTAGCAACAAACAAGAAATCAACTCAGAATATTTAGCAAAGCCTTTCGCTCTGTATTGTTGCTGCAAAAGTACGTTGGAAGCGTGTAATGTAGGGGCCTAAGGTACCACATTCTCTCTACTCTCTCTATTCATTCCATACTACTCTCTCTCTCTCTCTCTCTCTCTCTCTCTCTCTCTCTCTCTCTCTCTCTCTCTCTCTCTCAATCTGAGCACTGACTTAGGCATCGGAGGCCCGATGCTGGGGCTACCCCCGACGTTAGGTTCTGCAGGTAAGGAGGCCATTCGAGTTGAAGGAGTTGGGTGAAATTCATTACACTCGTATTATTGGCGCCCTCTGTGGGACCCGTAAAAAAGTCAAGCGGAGTTCCGACTGAAAAAATTAGAAACTTCTTCTTCTCCACCAGACGCCACCACCACCGGCCGCCACCTCCACCGCCGGCCGCCGGAAAACGTGCTTCGATCAGAAAATCCTTTACATCATTGGATATATCTCCTCGAGGTGAATCTTCCCTTAAAATTTCATGCGAAAATTCCTCCGGGAAGGCCGCCAATTTTGCGGTCAAAGTTTCCAGATCTAGCAAAAAATCGGTCAAAATAGTACATTCAAATGCATTTTCCCGGCGACTCATGAGGGCTATGAATAATCCGGAGGTACCATCGGAATCCTCTCAACGGACGAATCTCCAACTATCGATCTTCGCCAGAAACCGCCACCCCTGCCACCGTCGCCGCCTCCGCCACCGGCTGCCGGTCAAAGTGCTCCAATCGGGAAAATTCTTACACCATCCCGAAGCTCTCCTCATGTTCGTTCTACCCTTGAAGTTGGAGCAAAAGTTCTTCTGGGAAGGTCGTCGATTTACCGGTCAAAGTTTGTGGATCTAAGAAATTTTTGGTCAACCATTGGTCTTCTTCTCCGATTTTCCGTCGATTTCCGACGAACCGCTTCAATCCGCCGGTACAATCAGAACCGCCGCGCAAAGTGCACCTCTGGTCGGTCGTTGCAGCTGGAGCCGGCGATTTATTTTCGTCGGCGGTAGGTTTTCGGCGAGCCGCAGCCCCAGCTCACCATTGTCTTCAAGCTCTGCAGCTCATGTTCTAGTGAAGCAGGCCCAGCTTTCTTAGCCCGCGTTGAGAAGCCCAGGCGTCAGCTCCTCAGCCCGCGTCTGCTGAGGCATTCGGCCCGCGTTTGGCCCACTCCTTAGCCCGCGAGCAGCCCAACCCTCCAGCGGGCGGCCCAATCGTTATACATCCCATTTTCCTGGCCCAGCAGTGCGGTTTCTTGGCACAATGTATTCAGCTGCGGCCCAGCGCCCCTCATGCGGCCCAATTTACTCATAAACTCCCCTAGCTTGGTCCAACAGCCCCATTTTGTTCTCAGAACTTATTCGAGATTATTCAACGCGGACCGTAAGGTAATTTGAGATATCATTCTCATAATGGAGGTATGGAGTTGACTTAAATTTTAAGCTTGAGGATTTTTGAATTGGTGAACGTTGGAGAATTATTTGATTTATACGTAGAGAACACATGATTTATTTGTGGGCCATTACTTTAATTATTCAAGAGGATATATATTCGATTCATTGGTGGATTATTTGATTTGGCCGAAGAGAATTATTTGACTCGTTTGTGGAATTATGTGATTTATTCGATGAGATATTATATTGTTCGAGGAGATGTTATGTGATTTATTCGTGGAGAATATATGATACATTCATGGAGACTATTTGATATATTCGAGGGGATTATTGAATTTATTTGTGGATCATTATTTGCCTTATACATGGAGCTCATTGGATTATTTGTGGAACATTATTTGACTTATACGTAAAGCTTATGTGATTTATTCGAGGAAATATTATTTGATTTGATCGTGGAATTAATTGATTTGCTCGTGGAGATATTGTGTGACTTATTTGTGGATATATTTGATTCGCTTGAGCGATTATTGAATTTATTTATGGATGATTATTTGATTTGCTTGAGCGATTATTGGATTTATTTGTGGATATATTTGATTTGCTCGAGCGATTATTGAATTTATTTATTGATGATTATTTGATTTGCTCGAGGGATTATTTGATTTGTTCGTGGATATACTTGATATGACCGAGGAATTATTTGATTTGATGGTGGATATATTGGATTTGATCATGGATATATTCAATTTGATCGTGGATACACTTGACTTGTTCGTTGATATATATGATTGGAGATAAATGCGGGTCGTGATTTCGGATTGAGGATATTTTAGGATTGTGGTTATCGTGTTTGTTGGTGCACTTATCGGTAGGCTCGAGGAGGTGGGTTGAAATTATATGATTCGATATCTTTACACATCTGGACCCTTTATTTGGATTTTCATGTGAAAGTGTGGAATTTTGTTTGAACTGATTGTTCATAACTTTGGTGGTTCAAGCATGTCATTGCTCGGCATGTCTTAAGTCGAGGGATGGTGATATTTGTATTTAATCTCTTTTTTCTTACTGCGTGGAGCATTGCAAAATGGATAACTTGAATATAATGTAGATAATGATATCTCTTTGAATTTCTGTCGAGGAAACGACAAAATAACCCAAGTCTTGACAAGCTATGGCGGACGAGCTGTTGAGCGTCGAGGAGAAAATGAACGAGCATAGATCTATAGAAGGAGGGTGATAAGGAAGGGAGAGCATGGATGATATCGATCACCGGTGGCAATATCAAAGGCAGAAATCATTCTCTTTTGGAGAGGTAAGACAATTTAGAGTGGTATTCTCGACCTTCAGGTAAAAAACTATTCTCAACTCTTGTTTGGTGGTCGTGTATGATCGACACGTGGTTTATGGACACATTGAGTCTTTTAGCACTATTTTTCAGAGATGTTCATTGTCTGAGTACTTTGGGTGAATTGTTGAGGAGATTGTGATGCATATGGACATGGTTGAGATTATTATTTGGATGACTAACAAAATGATCGGGTGTTATTATATCTTGTTGTGTTCGATGTTTTCCTTTTTGACCTCAGTGGCAGGTCGAAGAATTCGAGCACAGGTCGTCATGTACAACCAGGAAAGGAAGGTCGAAAAATATGCTTGATTCTTTATCGTGCTCGATATAATTATGAATATTATGGGACTAACGAAAATGATTAATTACTATCATATCTTTTTGCTCGATGTGTTCCTATTTGACCTCTGTGGTAGGTAAAGAAATGTTCGAAGAAAGAAACCCACCATGACTAAGTCCTTCGGGCTGGGTGGTCGCTTGTTTGGAACATCCCTTGGGGTGGGCAGGTTGGTCGTATACTCGCGCCTCCGAACCGGGTGGCCTCCTGTTTGGAACATTCCTCGTGGGTGGGCAAGTGTGAAGATCAAAACCCACCATGACTAAGGCCTTTGGGCTGGGTGGTCGCTTGTTTGGAACATCCCTTGGGGTGGGTAGGTTGGTCGTATACTCGCGCCTCCGGGCTGAGTGGCCTCCTGTTTGGAACATTCCTCGTGGGTGGGCAAGTGTGAAGACCAAACCCACCATGACTAAGGTCTTCGGGCGTGGTCGCTTGTTTGGAACATCCCTTGGGGTGGGCAGGTTGGTCGAATACTTGCGCCTCCGAGCCGGGTGGCCTCTTGTTTGGAATACTCCTCATAGGTGGGCAAGTGTGAAGACAAAACGTCCCATGACTAAGGCCTTCGGGCTGGGTGGTCGCTTGTTTGGAACATCCCTTGGGGTGGGCAGGTTGGTCGTATACTCGTGCCTTCGGGCCGGATGGCCTCCTGTTTAGAACATTCCTCGTGGGTGGGCAAGTGTGAAGACCAAACCCACCATGACTAAGGCCTTCGAGCTGGGTGGTCGCTTGTTTGGAACATCCCTTGGGGTGGGCAGGTTGGTCGTATACTCGTGCCTCCGGGCCGGGTGGCCTCCTGTTTGGAACATTCCTCGTGGGTGGGCAAGTGTGAAGACCAAACCCACCATGACTAAGGCCTTCGGGCTGGGTGGTCGCTTGATTGGAACATCATTTGGGGTGGGCAGGTTGGCCGTATACTCGTGCCTCCGGGCCGGGTGGCCTCTTGTTTGGAACATTCCTCGTGGGTGGGCAAGTGCGAAGACATGGATAGCTCGAGCAGACCTCGGAGGCAGGTCGATTATTTCTAATTGGTTCTATTTGTTCGGATATTATTGTATATTTGTTCATAACCCCAGTGGCAGGTTGAGGGAGCTCATTATTGATGATTCGAGCAGTATGAAAACAAAATTCACCATGATTAAGGCATCCGGGCTGGGTGGTCGCTTGTTTAGTACACCCCTTGGGATGGACAGGTTGGTCGAAAATCCCATGCCTTCGGGCTGGGTGGCCTCCTGTTTCGAACATTCCTCGGATTGGGTGGGTAAGTGCGAAGACATGGATAGCTCGAGCAGACCTCGGAGGCAGGTCGATTATTGCTACTTGGTTCTATTTGGTCTGATATTATTGTATATTTGTTCCTAACCCCAGTGGCAGTTTGAAGGAGTTCATTATTGACAATTCGATCAGTATGAAGACAAAATCCACCATGACTAAGGCCTCCGGGCTGGGTGGTCGCTTGTTTAATACACCCGTTAGGATGGGCAGGTTAGTCGAAAAGCCCATGCCTTCGGGCTGGGTGGCCTCCTGTTTCGAACATTCCTCGGATTGGGTGGACAAGTGCGAAGACATGGATAACTCGAGCAGGTTACCGGATTTATTTGATTTGGTTTTGCGGTATTTGTGCTTTTGACCTCAGTGGCAGGTCGATCAAGCTCGTTACGGATAGCTCGAGCAGGTTAATGGATTTATTTGATTTGATTTTTTGGTATTTGTGCTTTTGACCTCAATGGCAGGTCGATCAAGCTTATTATGTATATCTCGAGCAAGTTAATGGTTTTATTTGATTTGGTTTTGTGGAATTTACGCTTTTGACCTCAGTGGCAGGTCGATCTAGCTCATTACAGATAATTCAAGCAGGTTAATGGATTTATTTGGTTTGGTTTTATGGTTTTTTTGCTTTTGACCTCAGTGGCAGGTCGATGAAACTCGGTACGAATAGCTCGAGCAGGTTGATGGTTTTGATTGGTTTGGTCTCGTCGAAATTAATTTTCGACCTCAGTGGCAAGTCGAGTATATTCATTATAACTTGAGCAGGTTGATTGCATTTTATTTGATTATGGTTCTGTCGAATTGATTTTTCGACTTCAAGGGCAGGTAGATGGGATTCATTACAGCACGTGTAGATTGATGGTTTTGATTGGTTTGGTCTCGTCGAAATTATTTTTCGACCTCAGTGGCGGGTCGAGTATTTTCATTATGGATTGAGCAGGTTGATTGCATCTTATTTGATTATGGTTCTGTCGAATTGATTTTTCGACTTCAAGGGCAGGTAGATGGGATTCACTACGGCACGAGCAGGTTGATGGTTTTGATTGGTTTGGTCTCGTCAAAATTATTTTTCGACCCCAGTGGTGGGTCGAGTATTTTCATTATGGCTTGAACAGGTTGATTGCATTTTATTTGATTATGGTTCTGTCGAATTGATTTTTCAACTTCAAGGGCAGGTAGGTGATTCATTACGGCACGAGCATGTTGATGGTTTTTGCTTGGTTTGGTATTGTCGAATTTATCTTTCGACCTCAGTGGCGGGTCGAGGGAGTTCATTCAGAGTAATTCACGAAATCAGGTCGTTTGGGTTGTGAGAGGATAAACAGCAAACTTGAATTTCAAATTTTGAACTGAGGGGCGATAGGAAGGGGCTGTCTAAGAGAGCTCGAACAGGATGATCGAAACACAACAGGCATAAGTTCAAATTTTCAAATTCAAGACTTCAGGGAGTGGTCATTCAGTTCTTGTTTTTCGACCTCATCGACAGTCTTCGATTTTCGGTTTTCGACCTTAGTTACACCTCGGTTTTTGGTTTTCGACCTCAGTGGTCTCTCGATCTCAGTTTCCGACCTCAGTGGTCTCTCGATTACTCGGTTTTCGATTTTTTACCTCAGCGGTCTCTCGATGCTTGGTTCTCGCCTTTCAACCTCAGCGGTCTCTCAATTACTCGGTTTTCAATTTTCGACCTCAGCGGTCTCTCGATGCTCGGTTCTCGGCTTTCAACCTCAGCGGCCTCTCAATTACTCGGTTTTTGATTTTCGACCTCAACGGTCTCTCGATTCTTGGTTCTTGGCTTTCGACCTCACCGGTCTCTCGATTACTCGGTTTTCGATTTTGACCTCAACGGTCTCTCGACTTTCGGTTTTTTACCTCGGTGGTCATTCGACTTTTGATGTTCGATCCCAGTGGTGGGTCACTCGATTTTTTATATTAGTGGTCGTTCAGCTTTTGGGTGTTCGACCCAGTGGCGGGTCACTCATTTCTCAACCTCAGTAGGTCATCCGATTATCAACCTCAGTGGTAGGTCTTTCGGTGTTCGACCTCAGAGGCAGGTCTCTCGGTTTCTGACCTTAGTGGTTATTCGGTATTCGTTTGGGGTCCCGATGCTCATTTGGAGGATTGATAACTATTTGATGGTTGAGGATTTATTCAAATGGTAACCTTAGTGGCAAGTTGACGGAAACAATTCGAAGAGGAATTTTCACTCTTGGATCGAGTCATGCTTACTCGACCAGAGTGGGGGGGACTAGATGATATAAGATATTATCATGGACCGGGTTAATGGATAAAACGAATACATATTAGAAGATAAGCCCACGTATGGACTAAGCATAATGATATGGGTCAAGCCCAACTTGAGCCCAAAAGGTACATTCCCCCTATAAAAGGGGGCTAAGGTACCACATTCTCTCTATTCATTCCATACTACTCTCTCTCTCTCTCTCTCTCTCTCTCTCTCTCTCTCGATCTGAACACTGACTTAGGCATCGGAGGCCCGACGCCGGGGGTTGGGTTCTGCAGGTACGGAGGCCGTTCGAGTTGAAGGAGTCGGGTAAAATTCATTACACTCGTATTATGTCATAATCAGTTATGGTTTCTCCGCATAATTTCAATACTAAGCAAATGCGGAACATTGTTGAATTTTACTCATTTACAGTTTTAAAATCTTGGAAGGGTAAGTGCATCCATTCGTAACGAGCCCGAGGGAGAATTATTGTTTTTTGATGATCATATCTTTCGTTCAAGGCTTTCCAAAGATCAGCAGGGTCTTTCACAGTTAAATATTCATTTTTCAATCCCTCATTCAAATGATGTCGCAGAAATATCATTGTTTTAGCTCTATCATGTATTCATGAATCATTTGGAGAAATTATTGTTTTTCCCAATCCCCTTGCCGCGAAATGAATTTGGCATCTAAGGTCCAAGAAATATAATTTTTCCCCGAGATATCAAGGGCCTCAAATTCGAGCTTGACCAACTTTGTCATGATAACTATAAAATACAGTATCAATGCTTAGATTTGAGAAAAAAAAATTACATATACAATCATTCATTATTCAAAATGATCAGAAGAACGAATAAGAAGCACATTATACAAAGACATAATACATAAAACATAAATTCAGCAGAATGATACAACATCGTGAATATTCCTAAAGTGTATATAATAAACAATATAATGGTAATTATAAGTAATGGATCAAATTTTAAAGAAAATATATTTTAAGAGTTTGGATTATGTATATGAAGTGTAGTGTTATATATAAATATTGGTAAATAACCGTTACAAAAATAACCATTAATTAGTCGTTGGTTTTGATTTTTTTAATTTTTTAATTAAAATAACATATTAATGACACAATATGTGTTAATGCATATTAGCCTAAAGATTTCTCCGAATTACTTGGTGAACATTTTAGTGAATATAACAAAACAAGTAAGAAATCGCTCCACATTACTCGATAAATTTTACGGTGGTACACGAATAAGTAGTTATAAATTTCACGCCACATCACTGAGTAAACCATTTTGTAAGTGTTAAGTATAAATTAATAATATTAATTATATTTAATATAATTCGGAATTATTATCTTCATAGTTAGTAATATGTAAATAAGCCTTAAAAATATCATCTTACCATATATTCCTTACCTTTGTGAGCGGGTAGAGCATTCGTGCTGATAACGTGTTATAAAATGCGGGAAAAATAAAGAACACAACATAAAACTGGATACTATAAATACTGCTTTTCTTTCTTCTTTATTGTGTCTTCTACATTATTTCCACACATTTCTATGCACTCACACACTTCTATACACTCACACATTTCTATACATTATGATATGATAAGGTGAAAATGTTACTAAGTGGTAAAATTCCACTTGTTTATAACTACTAGTAAGGTGCACGTGCTCCGCACGTGAACCATATAATGTGTCTAATTGAATTGCGTAAGTGATTAAGTTGATTTGACAAAAATATATTATTTATGATAAAATTTCATGTTAAATATAAGCATATTTATTTATTTAAGTGAAAAATGTCTAGAATCATACATATATATTTACTATGAAAAACAAATTGCAAAGGATGTGATTAGATATGAGTTATAAGAGATCTTAATTGGTTATGATCGGTTAACTTATTTATACTTTATTTAATTTTAACCAAACAAAATTGGTCAAAACTGGTTGGCTATATATCCAACCGTGCCTAAAAGGCTCAACAAATATGTTTGAAGACAATCAATTTAATGCCAATTGAACAAATGTTTAAAGTAAAAATCAATAATAGTTGAAGACACGCATACAAAGACCAACTTAAATATAAAATAATTTTATTTGCACTTACACATTGTCAAAAAATCATGAAGTTTTAAATTTTAATTGAAAATGATATGATAATATGGACATGGTAAAGTTTCTTTTGCCTAAAAACTTAATGTAATATTAATAGAACAATCGGTTATATCTATTAGCATTTTAATTTTAATATTTTACTTTATTGTGGTTCACAAGTAACATATTAATCAACTTAATCTATCTCATATTAAACAATAAATATAAACAATTTGAATTAGGCATATTTGCTTTTATCCAAGAGTATAGAATAAGTACTGAACTCGATACAAATATTTGCACAATGTAAAAGTACAATGAATCTTGACATATTGACGTACTTAATTTTGCTATTATTTCTCATGTTTCAAGTTTATATTTTATGTTTTAAATACTTAATTTGATAAATCTAAATTAAATAAAAAAATCATATATAGTTGTATAATATTATTATTCAAACACGAGGCATTAAAATTTAAACTACATTTACATAATAATTTATGTATATTTTCTAAATATACTTATATAGACACACACACATACAAACACACACACACACACACACACACACACACACATATATATATATAACTAAGAAAATAGAATGAGAAAATTTATTATTTACTCCAAATAAATATTAAATATGTAACATGGTGACATATGATTGGACTCTCATAGTGGGTAACACAATGAAATAATAAATAAAAAAGGTGTGAGAAGTTATTCTAAAACAAATATTTAACATTACCACATGTTAGTGCATTTTTCCGCATTGGTTTGAAAAATATTATGCTGAAAATAAATAAAAATATGAAAAAAGAGATAAACAATTATTTCAAACACCAATTACATGACATTAAAATGAAGAACTAATGAGTCGCTTATTAAATCATTGGCGGCTCAAAATAAAAATAAAAATTAACAATCATTATTTTATAAATTAAAATGTAGAAGTAATTAATAACTGATAAAATAATATAAGTTAAATATCAAATTGTTATTATGAAAATAGAATATAATATTATTCAATGATATATCATTTGAATTATTGTACTACAATTCGAGCGTTGTATATGGATAAGCTAGTATTAGTTAAGAGTTTCACAAGCCTTTTGTACTTTAGTAATTTATTTTTCAATCTGCGTGTTTTTCGGTTGACACAAAAGCAAGTGAACTTAAAAAAAAAATATATAACTTTTATAATATAAATGCTGATAATAATTTATTTTTAGTTCATGAAATCCATAACATACTTCCTAAAAGTTATAACAATATTAATTATTATTATTAATAGCCAATTTCTAGTGCTATTTTTGTAACGAATCTTTCCACCCAAAATTTATTGGAAAAAATTAGAACCATTAATGTTGAAAATGATATGACAAATTAATTCAGTAAAATAGTTGTTTTCTATGAATGAATAAATTATAACATGACATTATACAAAAATTAAGATACATTTTTATATTGAGACAAATAATTTTGTAATGTAATAGACATGTGCAATAAATTTATGCCCTTTGATATTTTTAGGCATTTCTAATGTTTCAAGTTTATGTTTCATATTTTATGTACTTATTTTGGTCAATGTACATAAAGAAATCCACAGCTATATAAAATTATTTTCAAACACAAGACATTAAATTTAAAAATTAAACTATATTTACATAATAAGTTATGTATATTAATAGATACATATATAATAAAAACATAAGAAGAATGAACAAAATTATTTACTACAAATTAATTTTAATATGTAACATTGTGACATATGATTGGACTTTCATAGTGAGTAACACGATGAAAAGATAAATAAAAAATATATGTGAAGTTATTTTCTTAAAAAATTATCTAATATGAAATACCACATGTTAGTCCTTTTTTTCACAAATAAAAGTTAATATCATAAGCGTATTATTTGCTCAAAATAAAAATAAAAATTAACACTATATAACTTTATGAATTAAATGTAGAAGTAATGAATAACTTATAAAATGATAAAAGTTAAATATCAAAATGTTACTGTAAAATATTAATTAATAATGTATTATTTTAAAAAATGTATTATATATTAGTGAATTTTAGTAATTTCTTTTATCATATAAATGATGTCAGTAATTATTTTGTAGTAATTAAATCCATAAATATTTCCTAAAAGTTCTCATATTATAAAGGCTTAATTGCTAATAAATCCATGATTTTTTTGAAAATTGCAATTATATGCATCACTTTTAAACTTGGCAAATATATACACCACTTTTATAATTTTTGGCAATTGTATGCACCCAATTTCGGGCTTTGACTGCTGACACGGCTGCTGAGTTTAAAAATGATGCATATAATTCCAATTTACGAAAAGATCATGGTTTTATTAGCAATTAAGCCAATAAAATATTTATTTAATTTTATTTTACTGTTTCATTTATTATATTTTCTATCTTATATTGTATTATCTTATAAAATAATAAATATAAGATAATGAATATTTATTATATTATAATAATAATAATATTATAATGTATTACATTATATAATATTATATTTTATAATATAATAAATATAAGATAATATAATATAATAATTAATAAATAATATATTATCTTATATTATATCATTTTATAAAAAAACACATTATCTCATATTATATTACCTTATATTATCTAATACTATCTTATATTATCTAATATAATAAAATATATGATAATATAATAGATAATATATTTACATAAAAATTGTAAAATAAATAAAATAAATAGATTTTTATTTTTATACTTTATTATGTTAGATTATTTTATTCTTATTTAGTTTTCACCGGTGCACTTTAATCTAATTTATTTTTTAATTTAATTCTATCATTATTATTTTTTATTTTCAAATTTATATAATTAAATTTAGAATTAATAAATATAATAATTATTTTAATGTAATTTAATTTAAATGCACTATATTATAATAATCTATCTTACTTTATTTTAATTTATTTTTCATTTATTATTATATAATTTATTTTATTATATTTTAATTATTATGAGTTTATATCTTATTAATATAATTTACATTATTTTATTATATTTTATTTATTATAAGTTTATTATTATTATTATTATTATTATATAATAAATATTCATTATCTTATATTTATTTTTTTATAACATAATATAATATAATATAGAAAATATAATAAAATAAATATTAAATTAAAATCAAATAGATATTTTATTGGCTTAATTGCTAATAAAACCATGAAATTTTTGAAAGTTGCAATTATATGCATCACGTTTAAACTCAGCAGCCATGTCAGCAGTCAAAGCCCGAAATTGGGCCCGGGTGCATACAATTGCCAAAAATTGTAAAAGTGTGTATATATTTGCTAAGTTTAAAAGTGATGCATATAATTTGCAATTTTTGAAAAAGTCATGGATTTATTAGCAATTAAGCCTATTATTAATTATTATCCCCCAAATATATTAAACGCGTTTTTGATATATCATATTATCTGGGTTCATATAAACATGTAATCCAAAATATTATTCTCTTACAATTTTTATCTTATTTTTTTTTTAAAATAAATAGCATAATATAATTTATAAGTGAAATTGCATTAATGAGATGTTACCCCTCATGTCCTGATCGTTACTGCCTTGTGCCGGAGCCGTCTGTGACATCGGAAAGGTGGGATTTCAGGACAAGGTAGTTTGTGACGGTTCTTGTTTTCAGCTGACGAGGGATAAGAGGTTTGAAACGCTCGACGTCAGGGACCAGCTTCACTATTTTTCCGGCCGGATGGAAGACTTATTCAATTACATCGAACCTAACGTGCTAAGCTTTATAGAGAAAATTTATCAATATAAGATAGGTTTTTATCGTGAGTTAACCTAATTATCTTGGGTTAATATAAACATGTAATCCAAAATATTATTCTTGTAAAATAATTTTTATCTTATATTTTTCTAAAATAAATAACATAATATAGTTTTTAAGTGAAATTGCATTAATGAGAAAATGTATCAATATAAGATAGGTTTTTATCGTGAGTTAACAAAATTATCTTGGGTTAATATAAAAATGTAATCCAAATTATTATTCTTGTAGAATTTTTATCTTACATTTTTTTAAATAAATAGTATAATATAATTTATAAGTGAAATTGCATTAATGAGAATATTTATCAATATAATCGTGAGTTAACAAAATTATCTTAAGAATTTGAAAAATATCCAAATCCAAAACTTATCCAAAAATTTGCATCCATTAACAAAAAAAATAAAATAAAATAAAAAAATACACAAAACTACAAAAATAAAATAAATAAATAAATAAATAAATAGCCAATATGTTAGATTTGCAAAAGAGTGTCAATTTATATAATCAAGATTACTACTAGATCTCTCTCTCTTTCTCATTAAATGCGTACATAAATGTGAGTGAGATTTGCAAAAGAATAGTCAATTTATATAATCAAGATTAGTTCTCTCTCTACACAAATGACAATTAAGCCATTAAAAACATAAAAAAGTAAGGACAATTTGGGCTATCACAATTTTGACAGAAATATTGAGAATTTTAAGATAGTAGAGATAGAGATAGAGATAGAGATAGAGATTTTGTTTTACAGTTCATTTTGTACATTGTTATTTTCACACTTGCATAGATTTAGTAATATATGCAAATAACATACTAATAATTGTTTGGATAGTGGTCCATAAAATCCTCCAAAAATCTCCAAACCAAATCGAAAATTCGGATACTTTCTTCACACAGGTTTTGCTACGTACGTAGATTCAATTTCGAAGATCTCCAAATTTTGGAACGGTGCAGAAGATAATGTCGGGACAAATGCTAAGCCATATTAATTTAATACACAGTACTTCTTTTAGATTTGAAAGTAACTTTCAAAGCTCATAAAGCCAGCAAATTAGACAAACGTCACAACCCCCCCCATAAAAAGATAAAACATTAAAATTCAAAAACATTGCGCAACAAAAAAAAAATTCATAGCAGCAGTCGAAGCCAACGTCGGCTGCGCCATGCATTGTCCACGACTCAACGGCGCAGGAAAACATGGGTGAGCACATTCTTGGTCTCCAGTGAAGCCTTCACCAACTTCACAGCCTAAAGTAATTAAATTAAACCACACAAAATGACAATTAGGCAATTAAGTAAGTAATTAAACAATAATTAAAATTGAATATACTAACCTCGGACATGCCCACACTGACCACCTTCTCCTCCAAAGCTCCAACTTCCTTGACATTGAACTTATTAAGCAGAGTAATACTAGAGATTGTCGACATAGGAGTCACCACCAAATCATCCATCACCATGTAAGTCACCACCCCCTTCACGAACCCGCCTTCCGGACCAGACGGCACCTTTTTCACAACGGGTGGGGCCACGTAAGTCACTTCTCTTGACATTAATCGGTTGCAGCTTGGACAGGTGGCATTTGGGCCATCACTAACATAGCTCATATAGCCAGTACCATACTCAGGACAGCTGCACCCATAGAACGTTTTGTGACCAGCACCCGAGGAAGAGTCCTTGAGGGCCAATAGAGGAACAGCTGTGGAGCCAGGGACCGGGTAAGCCGGTTTGAGGAGTGTGTTTTTTGTCTGGTTCGGTTGGATATAGGTCTCGTTCAGCGTATGTACGCTCTCGTACAAGTTGGCTAACGACCCCACCATCTCTTCTTTTCCGACTAGGCTGATTAAGTTGGCGACCGGCAAAGAGAGTATGTAGAAGAGGAAATCTACCATGTCTTTGCCGGCCTCCGCGAACAACACCCTTTTCGCTCGGCTGTCTATCAGTAGCTTTAGGTTTACTGAGGAATTTGCCATTTATGTTTGATGATGATGATATGTGTAATAAGTTGAATGTGAAGAGATTTATCTAGTACTATGTGATTATATATAGAGTTCTAATAAATGTTTTTCTTTTGGCGTTTGAAGTATTCAAGATGGCGTGCACCAAAGTTGTGCAAGGTAAATGGTTAAAAAAGGAGGTGCTGTGTCAGCTGGTCGTTGGAAGCTGAAATATCGTCGATCAATATCTAATTACATATTGAAAATTAATTTGGATCCTTTTCATAACAGAGATTTCATTATTATTCCTCCACATTGTTTCTTAGTACTTATTTGTGCTTTGTCAGTTTGGAAATCCTGTGTAATTAGTTTTCTAATTGACCACTGGCTAAAAAATCATCCTTATATTGACCACTTTCAATTTAGATCTTATAATTTGTAGATTTCATCAATTTGGCATGAAAAAAAAAACCAAAAATTGATGAAATCGACAAATTATAGGACCAAAATTGACGTTCCATTCCACGTAGATCATAATCACGCCATGTAACTTTAAAAAACTGACATGTCATGCCACGTCACTTTTTAATCCAGGGTCCGGATAAAAATGACCAAAATTGATGAAATCGACAAATTATATGATATAAACTGAAAGTGGTCAATATAGGAGGGGTTTTTTGGACAATAACCAAGTTATAGGACAAATTTTAAAAATTTCGCCCTATATGTTTTCTATGTTTTAGATTTTTCTTTAATAAAACTAAATTAAACTTTTTTACAAGAATAATTGTATGTGATAGTTTACAACTTTTTTCTTCTTATTGAATAAGACAATTATTTGTGTTGAAATAGCATCATCACATATGCCATGTCATTAGTCAGCATCATGTATGGACTCCCATCTAGCAATTCGAAAAAATTATAAAAAACTAAAAATAAAAATAAAACTAAAAATAAATAAATAATAATGAAAATAATAATTTATGAATGATTCACCGAGAGTCTCAGAACAAATAGGAACCCTTATAGAAATAACAAAAAAAAATCAATTAGAAACATTGGAAAAATTAGAAGAGATAAAAGAATCAGTAATAGAATTACAAGATTTAGTAAAAAAAGAAAAAATACGGAAAAAATTATTTAAACCATTTCAAATAGAACCGCCAACAAGTTATAATGGATGATTACAGATAGATTAACCCAGTTATTAGAAAAATGTAATATTGAAGAAACAAGAATGACAAAAATAGACGATGAGGATAAACAAGTAATAATCTATGGAATAGATAGTGAAGATGAAGATCAACCCACATTTAATATGACTGATCAAAAACCTCATACAACACAACCATTATCACCAAAACGACCTAGAACAAATAATAATGAATCATCTAGTTCACAAAATAATTATGTAGAAAGAAATTTTAGAGATTTTATATATAGAAACGATTATAGTTATTATCAAGAAAAAATAAAGAAAAATATACCACCAATATATTTAAAAAAAAAAGAAATAAATATATCTAATGGAATATTAAATATGTGCAATCAATGCAGAAGATTTAATAGTCATTTGGACTAACCAATTAAAATTATTAGTCCAAACTAATGAGTCAATGATAAATAGAATGACATTAACAGATTTTTTTAATTATAAAAAAAAAATTCGGGAATAATTTTTTTTTTTTTTCG
>CACSLK010034108.1:11361302-11382226 GCA_902706635.1 Striga hermonthica | reverse complement strand
CAAACAACTCCAACAATCGTCCCTTCCAATTCTTAACCCGCAACTCCAACAACGTCATCATCACGAGGTTATCAACAAAAATCAAATAAGGCTCAAAAGGGGAGACTAGAGAATAATTTTTAGAGAAAGAAAAGGATATAATACAATAAACACCTTAATCATATACACAACTCACAATTCTAATCAATTTATTTCAATGCAGACTCAGGGCAAGTTCTAATCGAACAAGAGCACAACCAATGTATCTAAAGAAAACAAATAAGGCTCAAACCTCACTAGGTAGATATATGAATGCCAATCAAAGTAATCAACCAAACATTTCATCACGCTATGCTGCATATGACCAACATCACAACTCATCGAATTCATCAAACAAGTCTTTACTAATCTTGAAATTTCCAAAGTCCATACTCAAAAAACATACAATAGACCGGTCCACCACATAAGCATGCAAAAAGTCAACTTCCCCCACACTTAAAATGAGGCAATGTCCTCATTGCTTCAACACATAACCGGGAAGTCAAAGAACAAGACCTAGCAATATCACATAATGAACCAATACTAGCAGCTAACATAAAACTCATAATAAAGGACACAAAGAAGAAGCAACTCAAAAAGATAAAAAGATAAAAGGTGTGCAAACTGAAAATACATCGAGTAGAGTAAGCATGCACGTGTAAGTCACTCGCCCCCGTCAACCCCAAAACCTCGACATTCCTCGTTCAACTCAATCCTCGTGCTCGAGCTCGAAAACTAGATCCTATCAAGAAGCCACAAATCTCAAAAAATCCAATTATTCAAAGATAAAACTAAAAAGCATAAAGAAAAATATCTAAGAAAGCAATAAACCACTTGGGTTGCCTCCCAAGAAGCTCTTCTTTAACGTCATTAGCTTGACGAAACCTGTGAGGAACTCAGCCAGGGTCTAAAAAGAAGTGACGATCGTGACACGCCTTTGTATTCTCTAGCAGTGGTAGCATGGGAAGTGTGGCAAGAAGGCGGGCATGGTGGATCTGGGTGCCTATGTTCTGAATGAAACCGGTGTGGGCACGAGCAATCCCCAGTAATTGACATAGAGCTTTTCCCACCCGAGCTCTATCGTCATCCTCAGGGATTATGAGAACATCTGTGGAACAAGTCGAGCTGAATCCATCCCACTTGGTAGCACAGTGTAATAGCTCCGAAGGTGAATGCTCCATTTCAGTGGCGGGAGAAGGGACTCGAGAAATGGTGACGTGGAATTTTTGGTCAAGTCCACGAATCTTTTCCTCCAAAATATCATCGTCTCGCTGGAGTGCATCATCTTCCTCTTCGGTCTCATACATGTGCATCGGAATGCATGTTTGGGCACCTACCATAAGATGGGAGTCGTCGACTTTCAACTCGAAAGAGTCGAGACGTGCTGTTAGATTTTCCATTTGAGCACTCAGTCGAGCACACCCGAGCTCAATCTCCCCTTCTTTGTTTTCTTGGGCCATCATACGATCCAGGATGAGATCAAGTTTTGCATTGTGTCTCGAAGAGTCATCCTCAAGCTTATCGAAAAGTATGGGTGCCGGATGTGGGTCCACAACTATGGGCTCATTGGCTCGTGACTCGATAGAGTCGATGCGCCTCGCTAGACTCTCCAATTGCTCGCTCAGACGGGCACATCTGAGCTCAATCTCCGCTTTTCGGTTTTCTTGGGCGCTCATTCGATCAAGGATAAGATCAAGCTTAGCGTTGAATGCATCTTCTTCTCGAGTTGCAATAAAGGTAAGAATTAGGTCGAGCTTCTCGTTAAACACATGGGACTCGTAAGACTGCTCGACTGGGTAGGGATCCCAGTACTGCTCGAAAAAGTATGAGTATGACTGGCCGTGGTACCCGATAGCTCGGCTTGTTAACCCAAGATTAGGTGTACGGATAGGGAAAAACACGGTTGAAGTTCATAATTCCTGCACACCAAAATAGAACAACCACACGTAGCCACGAAACGAGAGAAAAAAAGAATACAAAAACAAAGAAAAAGAGAAAAACAAAGATTCACGAAAGAAAGAACCAAAACACGATAATTACAAACTAAAGAAAACACGAAAAATAAAATGAATACAAAAAACAAATGTACTATTTGCCTTCCCCGGCAACGGCGCTAATTATTCGTATTTTTACCGAGTACTGAATCAAAAGATCGTTCCCCGGATCGATCTCTCGAGGAAGACGTTTCGGAATTAGCGTTGGTATTAATCACACACGAAAAGAATATAAATCCTAAACACTCTAATCAAGGATGATTTGGAGAAATATCTAAAACTAATGAGAACTAGGAAAACGAATAATGATATAACAAATAAATTGCTAGAGAAATAGAAGAAGTTCTAGGGGTCGGGAAATCTCATCAAGTCTCAAACTATGTTGAACGATTATTTATTTGGTTACGAGAATTAACAAGCCTATACATCTAGAGGGCTATGCTCAATAACTCTTCGTAACAAGAGCACAAATATAAACGATAAACTCATTCAAACAAGTAACACATAGACAATACGTTTCCGAACAAGTCTACTCTATACGAGCCTAAATCGACCGACATCTCCCCTCTCGGTTCTAAACGTCGATTAACTAGGTTAGAATGGTGATCAATTAACTAACCTTATAATTCACACAATCTGCATAGATTGAATAAACACATTCCACATAATTCAAACAAGAATCAAAATCCCTAACCCTAGGTGAATGGATTACCTCATGATGAGATTCAATCTCATGTTAATTGGAAAAATAGAATTGAAAAACTTACAATCGGATTAAGACTTGAAAATTTTCAATCCAAATGTCTTTGTGTCCAACAATCCAAGCATGAGAAAATAAAAAGAAAAGCGGAGAAAATTATCCTAACAATATTGAGTTTTTGGAGAGAAAATTTGAAAGGAACGATATTGGGGATTGTTCCTTAGGTCAAGATGTTCGTTTTGATATATAGTGCGCGAAAAATGGAGCTAAAACGAGCAAAAATAAAAACAGGGGTCGACAGGGTCGCGACTCGTGAACTCGCGAGTTGGACGGGTCGCTGAGCTGCTGAGGCCCTGTTAAAGTCGCGATTCGTGACTTTTCTCTGGCGAGTCGCGACTCGCGAGATTCTGCGCTGCACTGCGCCATTTTGCGTTTTCGCCTCGTTTGAGCTCGTCCGAACTCGGAATTGAGTTCCCTTTTTTCCTATGTGTCGCTAATGATCCCCTCTATCTAGTTATGCTCTCGAAACCAAATTTTTCTAAAGAGAAAATTCGCCCGAATCTTTCGATCTACACACCAAAAACGACAAAACACACAAGAAAACCGGAAAAACAAACAAAAAACACCTAATGACTCAAAATGAAGGAAAAAACATAATAAAACACGAAACGAACTAAAAACTAAAGAAACAACCTAAAAATGGGGGAAAGTGAAAGATAAAACAAACAAGAAAAACGCAACAAAAATGAGACAAACAACAGTCCTTAGAAAGACTATGTACTCATTTACCACGGCTTTATCTACCAAAGCCTACTGATTTACTTATTCTAACCACTGATGCAAGACATGATACTTGGGGAGCATTTCTTCAAGCAATCCCAGATGCATATGAAGAGTTTAATAAGTTTATTGCAAACAACAAACCATCTAAAGTTAAATCTTTTATACGAAAAATGACTAAAAATAGTTTGGATAAAAATAGTGAATCTAATGATTGTATGCAATTATTAGTCGGTAAAACCAATAGCAAGCCATTATTGTTATCCAAATGGGTATCAGGAACGTTTAAGCAAGCAGACCCAACTATACAACACATGAAAAAGAAACATTAGCTTGTATAAATGCTTTGGAAAAATTTAAACTTGACTTAAACCGGTTAAATTCATTTTTCAAACAGATAGCTTATACACAAAAGATTTTACAAAATATCAAATAAAAGAATCTTACAACAAAGGCAGAGTTTTAAGATGGAGTTTAAAAGTACAACAATTTGATTATATATCTGTATATATTTCAGGAAAAGAAAACTACTTAGCAGACACATTAACACAAGAATAGAAGCAGTCGGACCAGTCTTAGAAGACAGTCTAAGAATGTTGGAAAAGCAGGTAAAAAAAATCTATTAGCAAATAAAGAAAGAAAAAAGAAAAAGAAATTAACCAGATAAAAGCCATATTGTTTTCAGAAAAAAAAAGCAAAGAAGAAAAGAAAAACGAAAAAGCTGAAACATCAAAAGAAAAAGAAAAAGAAATGGATGAGGAAGAAAAGGCAAAACCCCATTATGTAATATTTACAGGTCCTAATCAAGGAATATTTTCCCAATAGAGTCAAGCATCCATGTTCATAATAGGACAAAATGTTATACATAAAACATTTTTTAGTCTGTTCGAAGCAAAAGAAGCATTAGCTCAGTTCAAGGCAAGCTATGCAGGAAAGGTACAATCACCAGCCACAACAACACAAAAGCAGATGCCTATATTATGGAAGGTTCCAAATTTCAGACCACTAACGATTGAAAGCATACAATCTAAACAACAAAAAGATGAAATGGCCAAGCTCACTAAAAACATTTTTTTACCATTAATTTAAGTCTGTGGTTAATTACACAGATGAAGATAAGCATACAAGCATTTACCCAATTGATGGTTCATATCTTGGACCAAAAGCAATCGCTCTACCAGAAGCAGATCCGATGAAGGTGTATATGATGTTCCAATCAGGATTACAGAGTTGTATTTATTTCAGAGATGCAAATATGTTCCAATTCTTCCCAATTAACATCAAGAAAGCAGTTTTCCAATACAGTAAGCACGTACTCGAAAAAAAAGGAAGGATTCTTGAAGATATTTTCCACAACACTAATTTTTGGTGAGGGGGAGAAATCGCAGGAAGTAATACAACCAGCAGTCCAGTTTTGCCAAATCGGAATAAGCAATGGTAATTACCTAGACATTGGACAAGCGCAACATGAGGATGAACTAATCTAGTTCCCAAATAGTTATGTCATAATTTTACACAAAGGCATTAAGATAAGAGGACAGATTAATTATGCAGCTGAGTCCATCATCATTTGGAGTATGCAAGCACGAGATCCAACAGAGCTAGATATCAAGGTATTGAACAAGTATCTGGATACACTAGTAAATACAACTCGAGATCCCAGAAATAATTAAGAAAGAAATGTGCATTAGACTATAGAAAAAATTCACAAAATATCACATTTTTGTGAATTATGCAACCTAGAATCGCCACAAGAATTTGAGCATATTTAGGAATGATGTAAGCACTTACGTCAGGATGCAAATAATGGATCAGCTAGTGGAGGATGCCACCTCCTTTTATAATTTGTCCATTTGTAATAATAGATAGAACCATATGTATGTAATGGGATGGTGCGTCACCACCCACATTCACCTTATCTTCAGGCCATAACTCTTTGATGTAATATGTCGGCCATGTGAGGCCATATATAAAGAGGCAGAGCTATATCTCTCGCCTATAAATAAGTTCCTCAATTTCATTTGAGGACAAAGCAATTCGAAATAAAATTATTTTCCCAAAATATTCTTTCTCTCTCAGAAATGTATGCTTTCATATATAATGAGTTTCTAATTACTTAGAAGATATAAAAAATAATAATTTAAAGTGCTTATTGATTTAGAAATAGTCTCTCTGGAGCACTGAAAGAACTGTGAGAAGGCCGAAGCTGATATGCGTCAAGGTCATAAAAGTCCAGGATTGTGTTGAGAGCAGACAAAATCAGGCGACTCTTTTAATCAACTATTCTTATGTTTATCTTGTTAAACTTGTTATCTATAGTTAGAAGTCTTAATTTACTATGGATAAAAATGAATTTTGGTTTATGTCGTTAAAGGAAGTATTTAAAGATATAAATTGCCTCAAATCGTTAAGAAAACAAATTGTTGTATTAACAAAAATGTTAAAAGAAGATAATCAAGGGTTAGATAACCTAGTTCAAATTTATAGTTCTGCACCTGAAGATACTCAACCAACAACTTATAGAATCTATTTCCAAAGATGTAATGACATGATTTCTTCAATTACCAAGATTAAAAAGTTATTAAAGAAAGCAGAAAAACAAGCATCTATTTTAAGTGATTAAGTCTTCTAAGATAAAATCTCAGTTCATTAGTATTAAACAATTATTTAATTGTGTAAGAACAAAATCAAATAGGATAATCAAAGCTAAATAATAGAAAACGAAAATCATATTATAGAAAATATAGAAGAACAAGGAATTTACTTATCAAATAAATTATTAGACAAGAAGGTAGTAACAAAAGTAAAAAATAGAGGAAATTTAGACTTAGAAAAGAAAGAAGGAATAAATAATGGTATACTAAAAAAATTAAATAGAAAAAATATAATACATTATGAAATAATGAATGGAGAACAACCAATTAGAATACAACAATCAAATTATAATTTTCAAGCACCCTTAGTTGAAATAAATCAAATAGAAAAGAGATTAGAAAAAATAAAAGAAGAAGATATGAAAAAGGTAAGTTACATACACATAAACACAGTACAAATAGTACAACGATCAACATTTAGAGAAGAAATAAAGACACCTGTAAATATAAAAGTTAAAGATAATAGAATCATGCATAAGGAATCAAGAAAGTTAGGAGAAATAGAAGGAGATTTAGGGTATGGAGTAATTAAGTTTAATATATCATTACATATATCATTGTCGACTAAGAAAATTAATAATTGCGTAGAAATAATGTGTAATTTTCAAGAAAAAACATTAATGGAATCGGGAGATATACCTATGGTCGTTGTTATAGAATAGCATATGCATTAAGTAATAGTAGTTTAAGTATGAATTATCAAATCAAGAAAGAATATATACAGAAAAAACATTCAATAAAACTAGTACTATTATTTAAAATGATAGAATCCACAAGGAATTTTTAAGAGAACATAGTAGGCGATCATTTAGTAATCCTACAAACTTAGGAAAACCAACTAAAAAGAATTTATTAAAAGTTCAATAAATTGAAGAACCTCATAGTAGTAATAGTTTATATAAAAGGGACATGAAATAAAAAAATTAAATAGACAAGTGAATGAATTAAGCTCATTAGTAATAAACAAGTGAATGAATTAAACTACAATGTGGTTAAGAGGGGAGTTAAAATTGAGGTGAGATGCAAGGGATGTGGAGAGGAAGATGAAACAACATAGCACATTCTTTTCAAATGCAGCAGAGCTCAAAGAATATGGAAGATGGCTCCAGTTTCTTGATCATATGATCATAACAGCAGAGGGGATTCTAAGTCATGGTGGTGGTGGATTAGCTCACTACCTAAGAATGAATGTGCTGAGAGGAGAATCCAACTTACCACCTATATTCTGTGGTGGTTGTGGAAGACTCGAAATTTATGGGTATTTGAGCAAGTGTGGATGCCAGAAAAGGTAGTGCTGCAAAATGCTATGTTGGAATGGGAGGAATTCAGCAAGGTCTAGAAAGGTTGGAAGGGGTTGGAACTAAGGTAGTAGGCTTTGAGGCATTGGTGCTTTATTTCAACCATGTGTTGCTTTGTTGTGTGTGTTTGTAATGTTTGTAGTAGGTGATCTGTTTGTGTCTGTTGTTATTTTATAGTTTCTTTTGTTTTTGTTGTGGTTTTGTTGTGGTCTTGTGCTGGTGTTTGTTAGTTGAGAAAGGGCACTACTTAATTGTAGCATTTTTTTTCTTTATTGTGTGTCTTTAGTTCATACTTGGTATGTGTTGATATGCGAAATCTGATCAACATGGGGTATTCAGAGAATTGTTTGTATATATCGAATATATTGAATTTCTTGAATTTTTGTATGTAATTTTTGTGAATAAATTCAATAAAGAAGATGATCCTTTGTGAAGAAAATAAGATCAGGAGAGACATCGAGAGAGAGAATGAGGCGGTGCTGAGAAAAAAAAGTAAAGAATAGCCCCTCAGACTTATCTATGACGTCCATCATTGGGATATATATATTTTTTTTTGGTGGGCCCGTTATTATTACAAACGGTGTTATTTGTGGGCCCTAAAATAAAACAATTGATATAATACATATTCACATGTAATATTTTAATAGGCGGGGCCAAAATTGGGTATTAACAATAGGCCCCTGACTTTAGGACATGTTCTGAATAAATTCAGAACTGTTATGAAGTCACATGTATAGCCAATTTAGCTATGATAAATAATGTATCGATGTTGGTCGGGTGCTTTGGGACCCGTAAACGTTTTGTGGATCGGTTCCAGGCTTTGGCCTGATATTGACGGTAATCGTGTTTTTTGTTTTGACGAGTGGAGTCGACAGCGTGGATAGTCAACTATGTGAAAATGATATATGAATGGGGCCTGGTTGGCCTTGTAGAGTGATTCGGTACTCGGTTTTCGTGTTCAATATGACGCATTGGATGTATTTGCGTCTGTAATGATGATAATAGTATAGATTTGAACTGGTGCGGGCACTCGAGCCCCTTGTTTTGCTATCGATCTATATGCAAAGATGTTATCGATATGATATATTTGCCCACCGAATTGTAGAATTCGGTTATGAACGGACTTTCTAGCCCCACCTGTTAGAGTAGTATACCCGGCGTTCCAATCGGATTGGATGTATTCTACTTGTAAATACAATCTATTGGAATTATATTAAGTAATAAGGCATTACTTTATTTTAAGTGTAAGCATTTATCATATATTTGCACTTAAGATAAAATTCCTAGATCACTTATAGCTATAAGATATGGTTGCGCATAGAGATGGTGATCATGGAACATATCTTGAAAGCTGTGATCTTAAATACAGTTCCAAGTCGTTGGATGTTTCGAGATGGGATATCGAATAAATCCATAAAAGACTTGCACATAGTATGTATGCTTATTAGATAAGAATGTGCATTCCATCAACATTAGCGTGAGACGCAAATACATATATGTGGGTGCTTGTTAGAGAACAAGTTCACTGAACATGACCGTATGAAAATTCTTAAAGAAAGTTTATCATGTCGAATAAGAATTTTCATGTTACAATAGTACATGATTAATCCTTAGACTTGAGGCACGATGGTAACATTGTGCATATTATATTTTACTTTGATTTATCCTTTTGATTGCTAGCACAATCGTATAAAGGGATATTTTGGGTATTATATTAATATGTATGGAAGTTTGTCAGTGGCCAACAAAGGATTCGATACTTATGAAGATAAGTGAATTTCCTATGTGTTTTATAGTTAGTAATTCAAAGTCCTTGGCCAAGGCGGGATGAATAGTGATTCATAAACGAATTACTAAACTTGAAATGGAATCATAGTTATTAAATCAATTTGGGTTTCGACAAAAATCATACCCAAAGATTTAATCGGGAAATTGGATGTCGAAAGGATTTTACATGTATGGACTTGTAATCGAAATAGGTTTACTCGCTATTCACTTAATACTAGATTCATGCTACTTGATAGATGTTCCCATGATATGTGGGTTCTTGAATTAAAGAGTTAATTCAAGAATAAAAGTTAAAATGAATAACTCAAATTACAAAGAGTTGTAAACCCACTACTAGTATTAATTGTGAACCTAAAAGGTCACACCAATTTTTGAATGAAGGTAAAATTCAAATAGTATTTCTAAAGAGTTAGAATTAATTGACAAATCTAATTTGATTAGATATCAATTAAAAGAATATACTAAATTAATCAATTAGATTGATTAATTGAATTTTGGATATTATTTTAGTAATTAATTGAATTACTAATTAATAGTTGGAATTTAAAATTGAATTTTAAATTTCAAATCCAAATAATAATAAGATTATTAAATAAGGAAATGGAAGAATAGATTAAAATAATAAAATCTTGAAAAATGTTTTCAAGAATTATTATTTTATTATTTATTTTTAATATGATTGAAGATTAAATTAATATAAGAATAAATTAATTATGGTGGTTTGGAGTTGTTAACCAATCCACATAATTAATCTTATTTTTATTAATACAATATTAGGTAGTAATAGTCTTCTTCAAGATTTAATATTTTATGAAAACATTCTTGAAGACTTTTTATATTTTATGAAAATATTCTACCTAATATTATTATTTTATACTAAAATGTTTAGTATAAATATGGACATATTTGATGTTAAATTTTGCTAAGTTTTTGGCTAAATTCTTTCAAGAGAAAAACATTCAAAGAGTTGAGTGATAAAACAAGAAAGAGTTCTTGTAAAATTTCCTTATAAATATATATTCTATACTTCTTGAAAAACCGAGTAGTTTCTACTAGCGAAGAAACTATAGTCGGAACCAAAGTTCAAAAGGTGGATACGATTAGAGGGGAAGACATTTGGATTCCTAAAGTGAGTAACTACAAGAAGTGATCGTTACCAAACAGGGAATTGATTTTCTCATACATTATCGGTTTTGAAGGAGTTCAAGAACAAAGGTAATTTTTATAAATTACATATCAAATCAAAATTAGTAAAAGTTACTAGATTTTAAATGATGCTTATTTGTTATCTCGTTATACTTATGTACGGAATAAGTATTTATAAGATAAATACTTATAAAATTTTAAATTCCGCTGTAAACTCTGTTCCGTACAGTATATCGAACCCAACAGTGGTATCAGAGCCACGGTACAATTTGCATCTTTAAAATCAGATTTTGATTTGAAAAATTGTTAAAAACACGAACTCAAAATAAAATTGAATAGAGTATTTGAAAACACGAGTCGTGAAGGATGACACGACTCGTGTGACCGGTCGTGTGAGGTCACACGGCCCGTGTGAGAAAGTCACACGACTCGTGTGACTGATCGTGTCACATCACACGAGTCGTGTGATGTGTGACACGAGTCGTGTGACATAAAATTTTTCCAATTTATTCAATGTCACTCTCGCATTTTTCACACGAGTCGTGTGACTAGTCACACGAGTCGTGTGACTTGTCACACGAGTCATGTGACTGATCAGTTGTCAGAAAAGAGCTGTTTTGACTTAATATAAGTCATTACTACATCAACATATTAAATTAGTGAATTTATATGGTTGATTTAGGGATGATCATGAGCCTTTTATTCATAATGATGAATGATTGCATTTTTATTCAATATAATTGATAGTTGCATTTTTATTTACTGTGATCAAACGAATGTAATTTATCGAGACCTGCGAGTCTCTTGATTTATTATTTGTAAAATTTTAAATTTTTGTATCATTAAAAGATAGATCGAGGTGGAGACCATTCGATGCAAAAGGCCCACGCATGTGTGGGTAATTTTACAAGTTGTAAATTTTGAAGGCCTGTGTATGTACGGGTAGATAAAATAAATTGTAATAGAAGTAGTTCTATTTATTTTATCACGTACATAGGCATAGACCCATTATGGCTCGAATGGGTCGTATAGGAAAGGTCATGATCATCCCACCGTATGCATGCATTAGATGTATGTTAGGTTTATTTATGCTTGTGATTCATGCGATGAATAATGAGGTAAATAAACACACGTAAAGATGGTAATTGATGAGATCTAAGGAACCCTAAAGAATTAATTTGATTAATTCTATATCAAATCATTAATGGATAAAAATAAGTTGGAACTTATTAATCCAGGCCTTCCATCAAAAGTAGATGACATGAGATGCTACGATGTTTTATCACCGACCATGAGTCGTGGGGTGGTTTTGTGTCGAAAGCTGTGATCCCTACTAAGTATAGTGATACTCGTGAGGTGGATTCCTCTTTATGTTGACCATGAGTCGTGGGACATTCTGGTGGGCCACTATCATGAATGTTTGATGGGTTTGATTTGACACTTAGTAATATATACGGTCATAAAATTGAGGTATATAAGGAAAAGTGAGGCAAAACATCTTGAAGGTTGTATAATGATACAATTGTCGAAAGTTGACCACCGATATAAATATTTCATGCGTACTCATAAAATTGAGATATGGAATATTTTTATTGGACTTCAAGCCCACTATGAAAATTAGATTTTCATAATTAAAATAGGTGTTTTTAATTAAAATAGTGGGAGACATTTAATGTTAAAGACCTAATATTAAATGAATATAAATTCCATAGTCTGATTATTTTCTGCTTCGTTTGTTTTTGTAGATCACTCTACTAAAATGGCTAAGAATCCAATTGCAAGTATCCTTGAACAAAACAAAACTGGACCCAATTTTAATGATTGGCTGAGGAACCTGAAAATTGTTCTACAGTCTGAAAAGAGGGACTATGTATTGGACAAAGCCCCTCCTCCTCCACCCGAGGATCAGACATCTGATGAGTATGGAGAATACTTACGTCATACTGATGACAATCTCCAGGCTCGGTGCTACATGTTAGCATCAATGTCAAATGAGTTCTAGAGATGAAACGAATTGTTGAATAATGCTTCTGAAATCCTCCTTCATCTACAAGAGTTGTATGGTGATAGGACGCGGCAAATTAGATATCAGATATCTAAGGAGCTTTTCAGGTGTCGTATGACTGAGGGTTCTTCAGTTCATGACCATGGGCTAAAGATGATAGCTCTTGTTGAAAGGCTTTCGTCCCTTGGAGTCATTATGGATAATGAACTCTATGTGGATCTCATGCTGCAATCTCTGCCATCATCATTTGATAGATTTGTTGTTAAATTTACCATGCATAATATGGAGACTTCTCTGCCATAATTAGTGAACATGTTAAAGACGACTAAATCCACAATCAAAAAGGATAAGCCGGTATTTCTTGTTGGATCCACTTCTGGATCAAAGGCTTTAAAATCTAAGAAAAAGAAGGGAAAGGAAAAGGTTCCCAATAAACCCAACAAGAAGGCAAATAACAACAAAGAGAAGAACAAAGAGAAGGTTAATTCTCATTCTAATCATGAATGTTATCATTGTGGTAAAACTGGGCATTGGAAGAGGAACTGCAAGGAGTATCTTGCTAGCCTGAAAAGTTCAGGTATTTATTTTGTTGATGTTAACTTATCTGTTAATGATTCTTCTTGGGTATTGGATACCGGCTATGGATCACATATTTGCAATGATTTGCAGATGATGACAAGAAGTAATAAGCTAGAAGATGGAGAAACAATCCTAAGGATGGGCAATGGAGCAAAAGTTGCTGCCAAAGCAATTGGAACTGTTTATCTAGTTTTAAATAATGATGTAAAAAATTTGTCTTACAAATTGTTTGTATGTTCCGGATGTTATAAGAAACATTATTTCTATTCCAGTAATGGATAGAGAAGGTTTTAAGTTTGTTATTGAGAATGGAAGATGTTCCATTTTTAAAGATACAACTTTTATATATTCCGGAAATTTGACAAATGGGTTATATACCATTACACCACAAAGTCCCATCCTAACTATTCAACAAAATAAAAGAAAATTAGATAATCATAGTTCATTCACACTTTGGCATGCTCGATTAGGTCATATATCTGAAAAGAGGATTCACAAATTGGGACCAAAACTCGACCTTAGGGGAGAGGAAAGGTTGTCTACTTGTGAGTCATGTCTTAAAGGTAAAATGACAAAATCACCATTTGTTGGACAAGTGGAGTGAGCTAAAGGTCTGTTGGATTTGATCTATACATATGTTTGTGAACCACTAAATGTTAGTGACAAGGGGAACTACTACTATTTCATAACTTTTACTGATGATTATTCACGGTATGGTTATGTATACCTATTAAGGTACAAATCTGAAGTATTTGAAAAGTTCAAAGAATTCAGAGTAGAGAAACAAATTGGTCGTAGTATAAAAGTTCTTCGATCAGATCGAGGAGGTGAATATTTGACCAATGAGTTTCTTGATTATTTAAGAGATAATGGGATTATTTCACAGTGGACACCTCCTGGAACTCCACAACTAAATGGGGTTTCAGAAAGAGGAATCGAACATTATTGGACATGGTTCGATCAATGATGAGTTCCACTAGTTTACCTCTTTCATTCTGGGTCTATGCCTTAGAAACAGCAGCACATATTTTGAATAGAGTGTCGAGTAAAGCTGTACCCAACACACCTTATGAGATATGGTGTGGCAAAACACCCTCGTACAAGTATATGAAAGTATGGGGTTGTACTGCATATGTGAAACAGTTAGTGGGAGGTAAGTTGGATATGAGATCCAACTTATGTAAATTTGTGGGGTATCCAAAAGAGTCTATTGGATACTATTTCTATGACCCTTCTGAACAAAAGGTGTTTGTTTCGAGGAATGTTGTTTTCTTAGAGGAAGAGTTTCTCTCAAAGAATAGCGGAGTCAAAGAACTTAATGAAGAACCACAGGAAATTCCACAAAATGCCACAAATAACATACCAGTAGAGACTGGACCATCTGTAACACAACCTCTTCGGAGATCTGAAAGGATTTCTAGGGCGCCTGAGAGGCTATACCTATTGTTAGAGAACAATGAAGAGGGACTCCTTTTGGATAATGATCCGATAAGCTATGATGAGGCAATGTCGGACATTGACTCAGATAAATGGCAAGAAGCTATGCAATCCGAGATAGACTCCATGTATTCAAACAAAGTATGGACTTTGGTTGATCCACCACAGGGTATAGTACCCATAGGTTGTAAATGGGTTTACAAACAAAAACGTGGTGTAGATGGAGAAGTTAATACTTTTAAAGCAAGACTGGTTGCTAAAGGTTATACTAAAAAACAAGGTGTTGATTATGAGGAAACTTTTTCACCAGTAGCAATGCTTAAATCTATTCGGATATTGCTAGCCATAGTTGCGTATTATGACTACGAGATATAGAAAATGGATGTGAAAACTGCTTTTCTTAATGGAAACATTAAGGAAGACATTTATATGAAACAACCGCAGGGTTTCATATCTAGTGGGAGCGAGCAAATGGTTTGTAAGCTTCGAAGGTCCATTTATGGACTTAAACAAGCTTCGAGGAGTTGGAACATTCGGTTTGATGAAACGATCAAAACGTTTGATATTCATAAGAATCCGGATGAACCATGTGTTTATAAGAAGGTTAGTGGGAATGCAGTTGCATTTGTTGTTCTCTATGTTGATGACATTCTACTCATTGGGAATGATATAGGAATGTTACAATCAACACGAACATGGTTGTCTAAACAGTTCTCCATGAAAGATTTGGGAGAAGCATCTTTTATCCTAGGGATAAAAATCTATAGAGATAGATTTAAAAAGATGATCAGACTATCTCAGTCTACGTACATAAATAAGGTACTAAAAAGGTTTAGTATGGAAGAATCCAAACGTGGATATATTCCAATGAGACATGGGGTTTTACTTTCTAAGACGATGTCTCCAAAGACACCTGAAGAAAGAGAACGGATGAGTCATATACCTTATGCATCAGCTATTGGTAGCATTATATATGCAATGTTATGTACAAGACCTGATGTTGCTCATGCACTTAGTGTAACGAGCAGATATCAGTCTAATCCAGGTGAAGAACACTGGAAAGCCGTTAAGATGATTCTTAAGTACTTGAGAAGGACTAAGGATATCTTTATGGTATATGGCAATGGAGAATTAAAACTAGAAGGCTTTACTGATTCTGGTTTTCAGTCTGATAATGATGACTTTAAATCCATGTCTGGTTACTTGTTTACTCTGAATGGAGCAGCAGTTAGTTGGAAAAGTTCCAAACAAGAAACGATTGCTGACTCTACAACAGAGGCTGAATATATTGCTGCATCTGATGCTGCAAAGGAAGCTGTTTGGATAAGGAACTTCATCCAAGGGTTGGGTGTAGTACCATCTGTTGTTGATCCAATAACGATTTATTGCGATAACAATGGGGCTATTGCACAAGCAAAGGAACCAAGATATCATCAAAGATCCAAACACATTATGAGACGATACCATTTGATTAGAGAAATCATTGGTAGAGAAGACGTCATAATGGAGCGAGTCGACTCAGCAGAAAATATAGCAGACTCCTTAACTAAGCCTTTATCACAGAAAGTGTTCGAAGGACATCTTGAGAAGATGGGTCTAAGATACATGAGTGATTGGAAATAGGGCAAGTGGGAGATTGTTAGAGTAGTATACCCGGCGTTCCAATCGGATTGGATGTATTCCACTTGTAAATACAATCTATTGGAATTATATTAAATAATAAGGCATTACTTTATTTTAAGTGTAAGCATTTATCATATATTTGCACTTAAGATAAAATCCCTAGATCGCTTATAGCTATAAGATATGGTTGCGCATAGAGATGGTGATCATGGAACATATCTTGAAAGCTGTGATCTTAAATACAGTTCCAAGTCGTTGGATGTTTCGAGTTGGGATATCGAATAAATCCGGAAAAGACTTGCACATAGTATGTATGCTTATTAGATAAGAATGTTGCATTCCATCAACATTAGCGTGAGACGCAAATACATATATGTGGGTGCTTGTTAGAGAACAAGTTCACTGAACATGACCGTATGAAAATTCTTAATGAAAGTTTATCATGTCGAATAAGAATTTTCATGTTACAATAGTACATGAATAATCCTTAGACTTGAGCACGATGGTAACTTTGTGCATATTATATTTTACTTTGATTTATCCTTTTGATTGCTAGCACAATCGTATAAAGAGATATTTTGGGTATTATATTAATATGTATGGAAGTTTGTAAGTGGCCAACAAAGGATTCGATACTTATGAAGATAAGTGAATTTCCTATGTGTTTCATAGTTAGTAATTCAAAGTCCTTGGCCAAGGCGGGATGAATAGTGATTCATAAACGAATTACTAAACTTGAAATGGAATCATAGTTATTAAATCAATTTGGGTTTCGACAAAAATCATACCCAAAGATTTAATCGGGAAATTGGATGTCGAAAGGATTTTACATGTATGGACTTGTAATCGAAATAGGTTTACTCGCTATTCACTTAATACTAGATTCATGCTACTTGATAGATGTTCCCATGATATGTGGGTTCTTGAATTAAAGAGTTAATTCAAGAATAAAAGTTAATATGAATAACTCAAATTACAAAGAGTTGTAAACCCACTACTAGTATTAATTGTGAACCTAAAAGGTCACACCAATTTTTGAATGAAGGTAAAATTCAAATAGTATTTCTAAAGAGTTAGAATTAATTGACAAATCTAATTTGATTAGATATCAATTAAAGGAATATATTAAATTAATCAATTAGATTGATTAATTGAATTTTGGATATTATTTTAGTAATTAATTGAATTACTAATTAATAGTTGGAATTTAAAATTGAATTTTAAATTTCAAATCCAAATAATAATAAGATTATTAAATAAGGAAATGGAAGAATAGATTAAAATAATAAAGTCTTGAAAAATGTTTTCAAGAATTATTATTTTATTATTTATCTTTAATATGATTGAAGATTAAATATTAATAAGAATAAATTAATTATGGTGGTTTGGAGTTGTTAACCAATCCACATAATTAATCTTATTTTTAATAATACAATATTGGGTTGTAATAGTCTTCTTCAAGATTTAATATTTTATGAAAATATTCTTGAAGACTTTTTATATTTTATGAAAATATTCTACCTAATATTATTATTTTATACTAAAATGTTTAGTATAAATATGGACATATTTGATGTTAAATTTTGCTAAGTTTTTGGCTAAATTCTTCCAAGAGAAAAACATTCAAAAAATTGAGTGATAAAACAAGAAAGAGTTCTTGTAAAATTTCCTTATAAATATATATTATATACTTCTTGAAAAACCGAGTAGTTTCTACTAGCGAAGAAACTATAGTCGGAACCAAAGTTCAAAAAGGTGGATACGATTAGAGGGAAGACATTTAGATTCCTAAAGTGAGTAACTACAAGAAGTGATCGTTACCAAACAGGGAATTGATTTCCTCATACATCGTCGGTTTTGAAGGAGTTCAAGAACAAAGGTAATTTTTATAAATTACATATCAAATCAAAACTAGTAAAAGTTACTAGATTTTAAATGATGCTTATTTGTTATCTCGTTATACTTATGTACGGAATAAGTATTTATAAGATAAATATTTATAAAATTTTAAATTCCGCTGTAAACTCTGTTCCGTAGAGTATATCGAACCCAACACTACCAAGCCGAAGAACTTGGTGAAAATAAAGGCTTTAGTCTACCGAATTGAAGAGTTCGGTAAAGGAACGAGTATCGGCCTTACCAAGCTGAATAACTTGGTGTAAGTAAAGGCTTTATCATACCGAGCTGAAGAACTCGGTGTAATGATTTTATCTTTCGCATATTTCCCAGCCAGAAAGGTCTTATTGACTTTTCCTGACCAGTGTGGGCCAAAACAGATGAAGGCATTTGGTTTATTGAATTCTTTCAATTTGGACGTCAAGATGTATGTGTGATGCACATATGTAATGAATGTATGTGTGACGCGCGTATGTGATGAATTGATGAGTGCATTACTGAGTATGTCGATGCATAATGCGCATGTGCAGTAAATGATTAATGTACGATAAATAAGAATACCTCGATATTTTGTCGAGTCTGAGTTCCTTTTCTGAGTCTGATGTCATATTCTGGAAAGTCGGTATTATGGAGAACCGAAAAACAAGATGTTTTGAACGTGCAACACTTGATACTATTCACGCTGTGTCCGAGTTGAAAAAAGAAGGGGTCACCGAATACGGAACGGTCTCACCCGAATCAAGTGTACTCGGCTGTCAATGAGACCTCGTCAAATCATGTTTGCTGAATTGACGCGGACGAGCTTTAGCCCAACCAAACCATACGTGGGATTTGGATGTATTACAAGGCGTTAGCAAAACCGAGTGTCAAAATGTTTATATCGCTATGAAGTATTGATAAAACCGAGTGTCAAAAAGTTTACATCAGTACCGAGCTATTGCTCGGATTTTTTGTGATGATTTGTTTTTGCGGTCGGAGCAGAGGCTCGACGGTAGGACATATGCTAATAAAATCTTGCTTTCGGATTTCGGGTTTGCTGATGACCTTGTTAAATCTACGGAGCAGAGGCTCGACATAGAAAAATATAGACTTCCGCTCAGCCGGAGTCGAGGCTCAACGGCGAGAAAATAGGGAAGGCGACTCAGCCGGAGTCGAGGCTCAACTGCGATAAAAATAAGGACGTCAGCCAGCCGGAGTCGAGGCTCTACGGCGAGAAAATGTGGACGTCGTCTCAGCCGGAGTCGAGGCTCAACGACGAGCAAAATATGGACGTCGGCTCAGCCAGAATCGAGGCTCAACGACGAGCAAAATATGGACGTCGGCTCATTTGGAGTCGAGGCTCTACGACGAGCAAAATATGGACGTCGGCTCAGCCGAAGTCGAGGCTCAACGACGAGGAAAATATGGACGTTGGCTCAACCGGAGACGTGGCTCAACGACGAGCAAAATATGGACGTCGGCTCAGAGTGAAGGAGCTCGGCCCCAGCTATGGTCAGTTTGAATAATAAACTCGGCTCCATCGTAAGTAAGTGTACTCGGCCCCAGAATATATAAGTGGAATCAGCTCCGGGGCGTCAAGAAATGAATTCGGCCCTGATATAAATAAGTGACTTTGGCTCCAACGTAGATAAATGAAATCGGCCCCAGTATTGATAAATGAGGTCGGGGCGGGTGAATGATAAACTAGCGCCATCCTTGACATCCGAGGTTAACGTCAAGCAAGCTTTCAGGCCTTGATTGCAGCTGAGGTGTTGATTGTCTGTTATCAGGACGGATATCTTCCGTATTTGTTTTCAGTAATCCATATATTTTATGTTGATACAGGCTTATCTGATTTCATCACCAAGTAACTGATTGTGGGCTATGTCAAAAGGGTGCAGGCCCAATGGTTTCCACCGCCCAATTAAATATGTTATGAAATTATTTGGGCAGATATTTCTTCATCTCCTCACTCGCACAGAATTGTGGCAAACCCTCCTCATCTTTTTTTATTTTTCTTCTTCTTTATCTTTCTTTTTCTTCAAGTTTCTCCAGATTTGGGAATGCAAGAGTGCCCCCGATCAGTGCTCACCTTCTTTTTCTTCCTCTTTCCCCCAATTTGAGGAAGCAACAGTGTTGCGGATCCATTGATTAGAGGCTCGACATTCGATTCACATCGATTGGGCTTTTGATAACCGCAATTTTGAAACTCGTCAGTGTCTAAATGAGCGAATTCGGTCGCCGGTGACATGAAAGCGAGTTCGACCGACGGTTGTAAAATCGGAGAGATAACGTCGGGCCCGATGACCTACGAGGTCGGGCTCGGTGTTGCAGAAATTGGGGCTCCACCGAGGTCAGTTTGGAGATATGTTTGGTCCCAACGAGTAGATCGGGAAAGATGAGATTAACTTGGTTGTGCACGACGTCGGAGATTGAGATGTCCGATTCATGTCGGACCGAGATGTTGAAGTCGGTTGTGGCTGACTTGTGGTGACGTCGACCGGTGATATGGTCGCCTGCAATGGCGTTGAAGCCCGTCGGTAGGTGACGAGGGTAGGGTCTCGGCTTGTGAAGTCAGTTTGACCGTTGTGAAGTTGGTCGGCCCCGATTTGAGATCTGTCCGAGATGCTGAGGTCGGTATGGGCCGATTTGTGCAACTCCGTTGTAGTCGGAAAAATGAAGTCGGTATGGAGGGTGAAGTTGACCCGACTTCAATTTCGTAAATCTGAGCTAGTGGCAGCCATTTAACTGTGGTAGTCTGGTCCAGACGGTCGCTGTTGATGGAACTCAGCCCCGATTTGGTCCCGATTTTGAGGTCGGAGCAAATGTTGTCACTTTGGAGGTCAGGTCGGCTGTTAAAGCGAGCTTATATGAAGGCCCGAGGTTGGCAGTGAAGGTACTCGTCCCCGACTTGGCTCCGGCTTTGAGGTCGGTACAGCTATTGTAACTTCAAAAGTCAGCCATGGGAGTGAGTGTTGGTGTTATATACTTAAGCTTTGCTTTAGTGGATATTACACTTGTTATTTC